>JAVTVY010017522.1:0-67768 GCA_036873755.1 Hanleya hanleyi | reverse complement strand
CCGCAAGTAAATATTAATGTGACGTGAAATATTAAACATTTATAAACAATGTTGGTATTTATTATCAAATCAAACCTGCTATTGCTATGCCTTATATCCTCCTTTAGAAGATCCTTAGCAGAATAAAAGTTACCTCCCTTTAGAGAGCTCAGCTGGTTTACTCTGCGCATGCACCCATGAAGTCCTCATCTTTTTCTACTGCAGCTTATAGGTGTGTTTTGTACAAGGCCGTAGAGGGAGGGGAGGATGGGCTGGGCAATCAAAGCAATAGCAGGTTTGATTTGATAATAAATACCAACATTATTTATAAATGTTTAATATTTATTGCTCAAATCTACACCTGCTATTGCTATGCTATACTACCAACAGATGGACCTTGTTGTAGTTCCTGAGTTCATGCAGAGTAACCGCTGGAATGATCGTGGATGTGGCACACTAATTTACTCGACAGAGGGAACCCGGGTCGTAGAGACGCTGTGGGTACTCTTGGAGTAAAACCAGTAGACGGTAAGAAGGGTCATGTACATACCAGGCATCTGAATCCGAATACTCTGAATCGACGTCTCACACCAACTCTCTGTAGTCCCTTCGTCTACGACACGAATGTACCTAAATAATACTCGCCGATGTGTCGGGTCTTGTTAGCTGGCTGGCTGGCTTGCTGCGGCGATCGATGCTATCTCCCCCCCGCCCCTCCCCTTTTTGGGAAACTAACGGGCCACATGTTGGGCGGGTACTAGCGGCCCTAGCGTGCTCTGTTTATCTGATTGTAGTGACATGTCTCTCAGATAGAAGTCGGTAAAAGTCGAATTGGCACTCCAAGCACAGGATTGGGCAATGTCATCCAAGGAAAAGTTATACCATAATGGCCATGATGTAACGATGGCTCGTATGGGAAGATGCTGAGGCCAGAAGTGGGGAAGCGTCGAGGGCGAGTAGATATGTCCACTTAATGCTCTTCAACCAAGAGGCAACCGTGTTCTTGGTGATGTCACAAGTTGCAGCTGGATGAAGAGAGAGAAAACAGTAGTCGACGAGACCCCCGAACTGGATCGGTACGGGTGAGGTATTGACGTATTGCTTGTACTGGACATAACAGGATGTCGTCATCAAGGTCACGAACGAGGTCTGTTAATGCTGGGATAGAAACAGACGTTGAGCACAAGGACCTAGGCGTACAGCCTCATTTAGGCGATGAACTCTGGAGTGGGTCGGAAAGAGATGCGGGACCAATCTGCCGTCCAGGTCATCGACTTCCTCTCCAGGGCGTGGAGCTCGGATACTCTAGAAGCCAAGGCGAAGGCCGTCAGTCTAGTAGGCAACAGCTATATAGCGGCTGACCGTAGAGGTTCGAAGAGTGGGCGAAGAAGAGCACTAAGAACCACCCCCAACACCCACTTTGGTAGCAGATGTCGGGTACGGCGAGACTGTAAGGCGAAGGCACGTAGGAAAGCAGAGATGTTGTCATCCAAGCCAATGTCAATGCCCGTCGATAGACGTACAACCCTGGCTAAAGCTTACCGGTACCCTTCAAAGGTGCTGACTTGAAACTTCCTATCTCGGTGTAGGTGAAGGAGGAAGTCCGCAACTATGGGAAGAGAGGCAGCGTCGAGATTGAAGCCTCAGCCTCGACACCAGCAGACGAAGTATGTCCACTTAGATTGATAGAGCTGTGATGTGGAAAATCGGTTGGCTAAAAAACCATCGTCTCTGCAACTTCTGCTGAAAATCCTTGGTCTGTGAGTGCACCCTGGATAGTCTGCAGACGTGTTAGTTGAGCCTCTGAGGAGTGTGGTGGACTATCCCCTGAGGTGGATACAACAGGCTGGCCAAACTGGGGCGGTGAGAAGAGGAACCAGAGCCTGAAACCACGGTCGGCGAGGCCACCACGGGACGACGAGAAAAGAATGACGCAGTCGAGCTGAGCAAACTTTAGTAGAACTTTCACAAGCAGGGCAATGAGAGGGTAGGCATGTGCAAGGATGTTGTCTCAGCTACTTGAAAGACGGCGTCGATGGCGAAGGCTCGAGTGTCCAGAATCGAGCTGACGAAGAGGGAGAGCTGTGCATTGTTTCTCGTCGCAAACAGGTCGATCAAGGGGAACTCCCAGATGCTGATGATACGTTGGAAGATCTCCGGTGAAGCTGCCATTCGGTCTGAAGAATGGTGTCGAGACGAGAAAGGCAATCTGCTAGGACATAGAGCCGACCCGGAACATGGCGAGCGATGAGATGGCAGTGATGTTGCAGAGCCCAGTCGAAGAGTGTCCAAATCAGACAAAATGTAGAGTAGGATCGGGTGGTACCCATCTAGATGACGTGAGCAATAAACGGTCGAGTTGTCCGTTGCGATGAGAAAGGACGAATTCACCAGAAGAGAGCTCAAATGCTGGACTGCTAAGATGGCAGCTTTCATTTCCAGAAGGCTGCCGGACACCTCAAGGTCGTCTAGATGGGCTCCCCAAGCTGTCTCGGAAGCATCGGTGTAGAGGTGGCGATCTGGAACCGGTGATAGGAAAGGAACTGCCTGCATGACATAGTGACGGGACTGCCACCAAATCAGATGGAGAAGTAGAGACGTCAATACCAGAACTAGAGGATTGAGGAATGACATCTGAAGGTATGGATGAAAATCATTCTGCAGCGACCGAACTAGGAGACGCCCGTAGTGTGTAAAGTCATGCGTGGATGTGAGAGGACCTAGAAGATCTTGTCCGAGATGAACAGGCTGTGAAGACGATGCCAAGAACTAGTACCAACGTCTGAAGTTTGGTCCATCGGTCTTCCGGAGGTCGTACCAGTTGATGGATCGTGTCAAAGACTGCCCCAATGTAACGACGAAGTTGTGCTGGTACCAACTCTGACTTCTGAGGGGGAGGAATGAACCCGAGATGTAGAAGAAAGAGCAAGGTGAACCGGATCTGAGCGTAGAGGAGAGACTTGTCCCCCGCTCAAATGAGGATGTCGTCCATGTATACCTCGATGTGAATGCCCCGAAGATGGAGAAAAGCCATGACTAGTGAGGTGATGCGGGTGAAGAGCCATGGGGCGATGTTGACTCCGAGCGGGAAGACTTGCCACTCGAATCGTCGACCGGCGATGGTAAAGCGTAGGACGATGACGAGAATGAATGGGTATATGGAGATATGCGTCCTGCAGATCGATGAAGGCCAGCCAATCCCGGTGATGTACACGGGCCTGGATCGATGAAACCGACGTCATCTTGAACTGAGGAGGTTGTGACAGGTGAAGTTTGTTGAGCCGACGCAGGAAGGTTACGGGGAAAGTTGACAGAAAACAGACGATCAAGTGGATGACATGGTTGTGATACGTAGATCGAAGGTAAAGATCCGCAAGTAAATATTAATGTGACGTGAAATATTAAACATTTATAAACAATGTTGGTATTTATTATCAAATCAAACCTGTTATTGCTATGCCTTATATCCTCCTTTAGAAGATCCTTAGCAGAATAAAAGTTACCTCCCTTTAGAGAGCTCAGCTGGTTTACTCTGCGCATGCACCCATGAAGTCCTCATCTTTTTCTACTGCAGCTTATAGGTGTGTTTTGTACAAGGCCGTAGAGGGAGGGGAGGATGGGCTGGGCAATCAAAGCAATAGCAGGTTTAATTTGATAATAAATACCAACATTATTTATAAATGTTTAATATTTATTGCTCAAATCTACACCTGCTATTGCTATGCCATACTACCAACAGATGGACCTTGTTGTAGTTCCTGAGTTCATGCAGAGTAACCGCTGGAATGATCGTGGATGTGGCACACTAATTTACTCGACAGAGGGAACCCGGGTCGTAGAGACGCTGTGGGTACTCTTGGAGTAAAACCAGTAGACGGTAAGAAGGGTCATGTACATACCAGGCATCTGAATCCGAATACTCTGAATCGACGTCTCACACCAACTCTCTGTAGTCCCTTCGTCTACGACACGAATGTACCTAAATAATACTCGCCGATGTGTCGGGTCTTGTTAGCTGGCTGGCTGGCTTGCTGCGGCGATCGATGCTATCTCCCCCCGCCCCTCCCCTTTTTGGGAAACTAACGGGCCACATGTTGGACGGGTACTAGCGGCCCTAGCGTGGTCTGTCTATCTGATTGTAGTGACATGTCTCTCAGATAGCAGTCGGTAAAAGTCGAATTGGCACTCCAAGCACAGGATTGGGCAATGTCATCCAAGGAAAAGTTATACCATAATGGCCATGATGTAACGATGGCTCGTATGGGAAGATCCTGAGGCCAGAAGTGGGGAAGCGTCGAGGGCGAGTAGATATGTCCACTTAATGCTCTTCAACCAAGAGGCAACAGTAGTATACAAAGAGTCAATTGAGTTAATGGCGCCTCACTGCGCATGCGCGAAAGTGAATTTGACCTGAGAAATTTGCATATAACCTTTGTGACGTCACGCGTCAGCCAATCAGAAGCGAGTATTGATGTCACGTGGGGTGTGGTTGGGTGGTGGTAGGTGGGTGCAAGATGGCGGCCTGTGGTTGTATGGTGGTGGGAGGTGGGTGCAAGATGGCGGCCTGTGGTTGGGTGGTGGGAGGTGGGTGCAAGATGGCGGCCTCTGGTTGTATGGTGGTGGGAGGTGGGTGCAAGATGGCGGCCTGTGGTTGTATGGTGGTGGGAGGTGGGTGCAAGATGGCGGCCTGTGGTTGTATGGTGGTGGGAGGTGGGTGCAAGATGGCGGCCTGTGGTTGTATGGTGGTGGGAGGTGGGTGCAAGATGGCGGCCTGTGGTTGTATGGTGGTGGGAGGTGGGTGCAAGATGGCGGCCTGTGGTTGTATGGTGGTGGGAGGTGGGTGCAAGATGGCGGCCTGTGGTTGTATGGTGGTGGGAGGTGGGTGCAAGATGGCGGATTGTAGAAAAACGTATAAAAGGAGTCGATTTTTAGGGTAGGGGTGTATTCATTGCACTACTCTGCGTAGCACTGTGACTTACCTCACCTGACCAGCCTCCCTGCCTGCCTACCTGCCTGCCTGCCTGCTTCACCTCTAGTCAGTCATCCAGCCTGCTTGCCTGTTTTGTATGAGCTGTAGAGAACCATTTACTTTTTTTACTTTTACCAATGCAAATTCATCAGACTTTTACACCGTAGCAGTTGCTCATCAGCCTGAGCCCATAGTCATGGAGGCAGCCCAGCTAGCGAAGTTTCGAAAGTACCGTGTTCGCCTCATTGATGAAATACAGCATGTGGCTGAACTATGTGATTTCCTTATGCAGGAAAACATACTCGTGAAAGAGGGTGTGGAAAATATCATGGCGGAGAAAACCCCTTCAGCACAAAACAGAGCTCTCATCGACTGTCTACTGCGCCGTGGCCCTTATGCATTTCTAGTCTTGGTGGCGGGGTTGAAGATCACGGGAAATGACGAACTAGCACATCTACTTGAAGCCGACGACGTTATACAAGATGATGATATCTTAGTTATGGATACCACCGAAGAGCGTACAGCTAGCAAACGTACGCACACTACCCCAGAGAGTACACCTGTCAAACGCGTTGGACGACCCAAACGCCCCCGACTAACACCGTTAGAAATACCTGAGTCAGTGATTGAGGAGCCAGTAGTACCCCAGCAAGTGCCTGTGAAAGAAGAAGTGCAACTTCCTATGTCTGTCCAGGAGATCAATAACCTTATTCAACAGGCCTACCAGGCAGCCCACACGGACATTTGGGAGCTCTCACCCTATTTAACTGTGAGTGTGAAAGACGTAGAAGTGCATTTTAATGCAGCGGGCTTTAACGACAGACCCAGTAGGCATATTGCCATGAACTTAGACACCTGGCAAAAACTGGAGACCCTTGATTACGCCATCGATGCGGTTATTCGCGACCAGGGGAGTGACGAAGCGAAATTTCATGTGGGTGACGACATCTTTGTGAGCTGTGCTTATTTCAACGACCAGCTCCTGGTGCATATTCGTAAATGGAAAATGCGGTTAGATACGCAAGAGCTTGTTGCTTGTCCTCAGGGTGTCACCTTGAAATTAACGGCGTGGCGGAAGTTGCAGAGTCTCGCAAGTACAATTCGTCAAGCTCTGGCCTACCAGGTGTCTCACTATATTTATAAGAAGTACATCGACACAGTCCTGGATCTCATCAGACCTCAAATTCCACAGGACACTAGTGTACCCTCATACGCACTGATCACTGAAGCACTACACGCCGTCACGGAGACGCAAATTGCCCTGGCAGTGGAAGCGGCCTGCCCTCCCAAAATTCCACGTGAAGAGATTATTACCTACATTTACGTGCACCAGGGACGGAAAGATGACGATGAATTCAAACAAGTCTTGTTGGTGAACTATTGAACAATCAGAACAAGTGTTGAAAAACATTTTACCGTATTCCTACACACATTTATTGAAGTGGCTTGAGAGCGTATAATTATATTAAAAATTCATAGTTTTTTTACTGTTAATTGTATTAAAAAATTCAATACTCATATATAATTGTATTAAAATTCAATACCCTTGTGAACACGTTCATTCTATTTGTGTTAATAAAAATAGTAGAAAATTAAAAAATGCTTGTTAGTGTTCATTGGATCCTTCGGCCACCGCGCATGCGCAGAATGACCCTAATTTAACCCCACATCCAGCCCATCAGATGCCCCTTCACATAAGCTTCACATCGATACCTCACTCGACCCCATTGGTCCATTAGGGGCTTCCCTAGATGCCAAAACGTCTATTTTCATACCCTTCGGCCACCGCGCATGCGCAGAATGACCCTAATTTAACCCCACACCCAGTCCATCAGATGCCCCTTCATGAATGCTTCACTTTGATACCTCACTCGACCCCATCGGTCCACTAGGGGCTCCCCTAGCTCCAAAAGGCTATTTTCATACCCTTCGGCCGCCGCGCATGCGCAGAAGGCCGATATGTCAACCCCACACCCAGCCCATTAGATGCCCCTTCACCTAAGCTTCAATTTGATACCTCACTCGACCCCATTCGCCCAAAAAAAAAATTTTTTTTGCTCTTCCATCAACCCTCCCCCCTCTCCCCTCCTCCCCCGTTACCCCTTTTTTCAAACCCTTTTTTAATTGTAAAAAAAACATAGAAAATGAAAAAGATTTTTTTTGGCTCCATGAATCTTTTTTTCCTTTTTTTTTTAAATAAAAAGAAAAATTTTTTTTTGGCTATTCCAGCAACCTTCCCCCCTCCCCCTCCCTCCCCCCCATTTTTTTCAATAATTTCAAAAAAATTGTAAAAAAAATTAAAATTTTTTTTTTCTTTGGGGAGAGGATGATGGGCGTTGGTGTTAATTTTTGTGCTTTTTTGATAGAAGTTTCCACTTCCGGAAAGATGGGTTGGCCCTGAAAAGGGCATTTGAAAGTGTTACGACACTTGTTTTATGAGCGGTAGATTCTTTTTATTCCACCCACATGCTTCCTGCAGATTGGACACTTGATTTTTAAATGGTTTTCGCCTGCTTCAACGCAGTGGCACATGTCTCCTACACACGTCAGCGTCACCCAACAATCTTTACAGATGCATAAATGGCCACACGGTAATACAGCGTACTTGCTCTCTTCGTCTGTACAGACACTACACCTTGATATTTTTTCTTCTTTATGTAGTTGTTTGTTCTGTTTTGAAATCTCCGCCTCCATTACATTCATGTCTTCCCGCATCCCGTTAATCCGTTCGTTGAGGCGGGTTACCTCGGCTTCGCCCCAAGAGCATGGTTGTGGTGGTGTTTCGGCAGCCGAAATCGTTATAATCGGAGTTTCGGCAGGCGACGTTGTTGCAAGTCTATTGCTATTTAACCATGCAAGGTCTTCAGCCGAAGTCGTTATAATCGGAGTTTCGGAAGGCGACGTTGTTGCAGGTCTATTGCTATTTAACCATGCAAGGTCTTGTCCGTCTTCCCCATCAGTTATATCGTCGTCGGTTTCTTCTTCTATGGTCACCATCCTGATAATTTCTTGGTCTTGTTCTTGACTTAGCCTTTGCAACCGTCCATCTTCTTCTGCCATTACATGTCGCCGGAGTTGTTCCAGTTCTTCTGTACTTCGTCTTATCATGGCTTCGTCTTCAATAACCCGCTGAAAGCTTGTAATTATGGTTATTCCACCATCCTCTTCACTGCTAATCATCTCTCTGTGTTCTGTAGCAGCATTTCTAGGATCTCTAGGGGGGTGGTGGGTGAACAGTGGTCGTCTTCTTGTACTCATGATTGTATTTGTGAATAAATGTCAATATACTACACGTTATTTATAGTCTAGTCGGCTGTGGGTGGTGGGAGGTGGGTGCAAGATGGCGGCATGTGTGGTGGGAGGTGGGTGCAAGATGGCGGCCTGTGGTTGTATGGTGGTGGGAGGTGGGTGCAAGATGGCGGCCGGTGTCAGTCAGTGCAATATGGTGGTATCTGCTAAAATTTTTTGGTGTAAAAAATCGCTAAATTCATTAAAAATAACGGCTTAGTCTAGCGCTAGGCGGCTAAAAAATTTTTAATTACTACACCATAACTTGCCTGACTTCAATTGGAAATAAAATTTATACGTGCACTGACATTGGTGGTATCTGCTAAAATTTTTTGGTGTAAAAAATCGCTAAATTCATTAAAAATAACGGCATAGTCTAGCGCTAGGCGGCTAAAATTTTTTAAATACTACACCATAACTTGCCTGAGTTCAATTGGAAATAAAATTTATACGCGCCCTGATTTATTGTAAAATCACAGCCGTTTATAATTGGAAAAGAAACACAAATATATTTTTGTTGAGCGTAGCAGACGACACAGCTAGAGTGCTTTCGCTACGGTCCGTGCTTTTTACACTATAAATAGTACGCAGTATTTTTTTCAGTCATTCACAATTAGCCTCAGTGCCCAGTCATGGAGCCACTCATGGATATTGATATACCAGACATCATCCCAAATGATGACAATGAAGTACAACTGCTTGGCAATATTATTAATATGGTACATGACGAACCTTGGTTAGATGATATAATGAAAGACTTATTTCCACCACCTCAACCCCGGAACTACCCTCCACCAACCACACCTCATTGTGAATTACAACACATATAAGGGAAGTGGGAAGAGGTGCCGACATACTGACTGCGTCACATGACTTCACAGAATAGTCTTCTGGTTAACCTATTCTAAAGCACACACCAAGAATCTAACGATTCGTGATATGTGTTGTATCTCAGGTACGCTTTTATTGTACCTGTTCATGTGGCAACATGGGTGATATGACCACACGGCCCCCAGAAACATCGCAGCTTAGTAACTTCTTCGCCCTAGCAGCCACACCGGATGTTACCCCAGACGAATACCAATGTTTTGACGACATAGACCAGATGTTAGAAACGATGTTGAAACCACAAAGCCCTCAAGCTAAAGAAAAAGATGGAACCCATACAGATGGAACCGCTACAGATGAAACCGATACAGATGGAACCCATACAGATGGAACCCATACAGAAGAAGGACAAGATGCGGAGGAGAAGACTACAGTACTCCAAAAAAAGAAAGACTCCAGAAAAAGAGAGACGAAAGATTTAAGAAGAACAAAGAGGGCAGACGCGAGAAAAAACAGGAAAGATGTCAGAATCAATAGGAATCGACAACAGGAGAGAAAAAACAGGAAAGATGTCAGAACAAAGAGAATAAGAGAGAATACCCGGAAAATAAGCCAAAAAGAAAATCAAGACGAGATGTGCTACGTTTGGGCAATAGCAACAACAACACTGGGGTGCAACACAGAACGTCAGGCAGCCTTATATTTATCCTGCGTGGAATGCACTAACCAATTTGCGAAATATGCTATTCATCCCTGCGGACACCAAGCCTTATGCGAAACTTGTATTCATCGATACGCGCAAATACCAACGTGCGCCCAGGCTAATAAACCCCGAGTGTGTCAATTGATTCCTTTGACATGTCCCGTATGTACTGACAGAAGACAACGTCAACAGGCCCTGTCAACGATGTAATGGCTTATTACATATCTAAACAGGTTTTTTTTAAAACCACCCCATTTTTCCGGAAGGGAAAACTTCTAAAAAATGCACATTAACATCAGATTCCCACACACACATATATATATCCTGTCCTGGTTCAAATAAATTGTCAGTCCCGTTATCATTCGGGCTGTTATAACTCCCTATCAAAATAAAAAATAAATGTCAGTCCGTTATTCGGACTGTATTATTAATTAATTAATTACTGGGAGAGAGAAAAAATTAAACCTGTGTTTATAAGAGAGAGATTAGTCCTCACAAGGACTGTTAATATTTGGGCAGGGGTTGTGTTTTTTTGGTGTTGCAGTTTGCTAATAAAACAGGGGTAATGTGGGGATGTGTGCTTTGAAATTTGTGCCAAGTTAGAAGCTTCCTCTTTCGAAGCATTGGGTCGCCCTGATAAGAGCGGTTAGGATCAATTTGTTATGCTGTTTTCTTCAGCAGGGGAGTTTTCCTGTCTACTCCCCCGTACTCATGTCGCTCACCGAGAAATAGCGGTAGGGACTCAGAGTATACAAATGTTGAACTTCGTCATCTACCTCGGGGGTGATGGGCATCCCATCTAAGAAAATGGCAGCGGCTATTGTTGGTGGAGGTTTTTCATACACGATGGAGGGCAGGTCTTCGAGGGGAAAGGGCGCTGTTGCCGGTGACTCTTGTGGTGGTGATGGCTGGGGCGCTGTTGCCGGTGTCTCTTCTTGTGGTGGTGATGGCTTGGGCGCCAGTAGCGGAGGAGGGGTGGGGTACATTTCTTCGCCCATCGTCCGTTGTAATAAATCGAACCACCCCTCCTCGCTGATGGTGGTTCTTGCCGCGTTTAAAAGTTGGCGAACATTATTTGCTGTGCCCATGTGCCTTGCTTCTGTGTCATTGGTGAGCATCGCGCTCCAGCCCGTGAATTCACGCATCCAGAACTCTTTAATTTCTTTTACCATGGCCCGCTTCTTTCTCCTGGATAGCTTCGATGGTACTCTCATCTTCTTTTGCTCCTTGGTGGTGGTTGACATCTTCGCTTGGCTCATTTTTCTTCTGATATGTTGTCATCTATGGCAGTGAAAAAAGTTTTGGAATGGGCCTATGAAGCGGGCCGGTAGCTATATATAACAAAAGCGCGGACCTTGGCGAAATCGTGTAGGCTGTGTTACGCTTAGAAAATCGGTGTGTGTTTCTTTCTCAATTATAAAAGGCTGTAATTTTACAATAAATGCCAGTGCACTTATAAATTTTATTTCCAATTGAACTCAGGCAAGTTATGGTGTAGTATTTAAAAAATTTAGCCGCCTAGCGCTAGACTATGTCGTTATTTTAATGAATTTAGCGATTTTTACACGCCTAATGTTAAAGTCCGGTAGTGTGAAAAATCCGGTACAATGCAAATAAATTGGTTTTCCTGGCTAAAAATACATGAAGACTACGGCTTACAGCCTTATAATAGCTCGGTGAAAATTCCAGCGGGTTTATCGAAAGAGAACTCTAGAAAATTAATAAAACATAGCCTTCGTTTCACTGCAACAAAAACAACGTGCGCAGTTTCCGATTCAATTTTGGTGCAAAAAAATGGGACGCAACTCTGTTTTGACAGAAAGCAGATTTGTTCCAATTAATGCTATTTCGTAATTTTATTAAATGTGTTTGTCGTATGAATTACATTGTTTTATTGAGGTAGAAGCATGAAAAGGATGTTGGCTACCTATTTCATTAATTGTTTCATTGAATTAACGTTTCCTTAAATTTATAAGCTGTGTCAAAAGGGCCATTCACACAGTTTAGCATCAAAAAGTACCTTCACGTACGTATAGCATTTATTACATTATATAGTATGGCTTTCCAAGTATAGGGTTTTGATATCTCAGAGCACTATTGATTGTTCTGGTAATTATGATGACTTGATATTATATCCCAGCAATGATATTATTTTATTTTATCATGTTAATTACTCAAGAATATCAATTTATGCACTCTTGGTCCGCCTACAAAAATTGCATTGTCAATTTAATTATTTTCTAGAACAAGGTACGAATTTTTTTATTACGATGAAATTAGCAAGAATCGGTATATATATATTTTGTCTGACCGGTATTTTTGGCATTCATCATTATGGCAGCGCCCGGAAAGGAGCTCGCTTTCTTTCAACTGACGTCTGATGTGATTCTCATCGTGTATGATCATGAATTGCAGCTCATCAAAGAACATCCTATAGAAGTGAAGTTATCTTTAAGTTTAGCAGGCTGGACTCTATTGACACGGTTGTTACAGGGAAAAGAGCCCGAAGTCGATTTTATGCATGTGGGACTCGGAGTGTACCTGCGAAGTGGTAGAGATAATTCTTTTTTCCCCCGGCTAGAACAGTGTGGGGGTGCCGCTATCCTACTTTGGCCGGCATTATGGCAGGCGCTGAAAGCTATTATCACCGATGTCCATGACGTACTCTATCCTGAGGCCAATTCTCTAGCTACCCGTACTCTCACACCGGATTGTACCTTATTATTATATCCCCAACGCGTGGCGCTGATCGATGACGATAGCCGATGTTGGTGTACGTCTGAACCCGCCCGTGTCTCTTTATCCCCGGAAGGGTGGATTACCTTGAAACGTGTGTTATGCGGTGATCTCGACGGCGATAGCATTCACCTGTGTGACGACGTGTACATTTTCCGCGGACCCTATTTTGCTCGACTTCTGTGTCTCAAGCGAGGGGGATTTACTCTGGACCCCGATCTATGGACGGCTTTGCAGCAAGTAGTGCCCATGGTCGATGAAGTACTCTCTCCACAGGAGCCGCCGCCTCTCACAGAATAGTACCTGACCCTATAAATACGAGGGGTGAGACAGAGTGTGTGTCATTCTCCGTTCGACATTTAGAGCAAGCATGTCACTACGAGCCATCCTGCCTCTTACACCTTACCAGGTGGGGTTATACGTCTATGAAGATAAAGTCACCCTGGTGGAAGATTGTGGAGCTATTTGCTGGGCGCGCGCTGAGACTCTATCGAATACGGTGACACTACAGCGTGATGGCTGGACTAAATTTAAACGGGTGTTGAACGGTGAGTTAGACGGACACCTCATCCACATGGACAATGCCATCTACGTATACCATACCGCCCTCTTCCCACGTGTGGGCCGCTATCAAGATCCTGCGCGAAGTTTCCTCCTAACTCCCTCTATGTGGTCAGCCTTGGAGAAAATAGTGCCTATTGTGGACCAGTTGTTTACACCGGACGACCGATCACCCGACCAATTGACGTGGGCTCGTGCTATGGAAGACGCGCTGGCTGAACCTTATGAAAAAACACAACATGATGATGATGATGAATCCGATGATACAGCCGGGGAAAGTACTATATCTATAGAATGCACAGAGGCTAGAGTGACAGTGTCACCTGATGAAGCGACCCACACACATGACGGCGACCCAGAACGATGAGGGGTAAGAAGAAGCCCGTGATGAAGCGGTCCCGAAAGGGAAAAAAGGAGTCTACAGTGATTAACAAGGTGTTAACCGATTTGTATTACAGCCCTACCAGTCCAGCCGCGTATAGCGCTGTGGGAGCGCTGTCTCGAGCTGCCCATTCTCAAGGCATCAGTCGAACTGAAGTTCGAGACTGGTTAAAAACCCAAGACACTTATAGTTTACACCGAGCAGCCCGACGACATTTTCGCCGTAACCGAGTGATCGTCGGAGGTATAGACGCGCAATGGCAAGCGGATTTAGTGGACAGGAGTCGATTTGCACCTCACAATGATGGACATCGGTACATATTGACCTGTATCGATATTTTATCCAAGTATGCCTGGGTACTACCCATTCGCACCAAAACAGGAGAGAATCTAATAGCAGCGTTCCAGCAGATTTTCAAGACGGGGCGCAAACCTCTTTATTTACAAACGGATGAAGGCACAGAATTTCTCAACCGACCCTTTCAAGCCTTTCTTAAGAAACAGAAGGTATTTTTCTTTCATACGTAGAACGAGACGAAAGCTTCTGTGGTGGAACGCTTCAATCGTACCTTCAAAGGACGAATGTACAAGTATTTTACCGCCCAAAACACCCGACGGTACATCGATGTACTACCTCAACTGGTACAAGGGTACAATCGCGCCTATCATCGCAGTATCCAGCGAGCTCCCCGTGATGTGACAGAACGCAACGAACATCAAGTGCGTGCTACGCTGTACTCATCCAGTCCATCACTCACGGCACCCCGTTACAAACGTGGAGATGTGGTACGGATTAGTAAAGTGAAAGGCCAATTTGAGAAAAGTTACTTGCCCAACTGGAGTGACGAGCACTTTGTCATCGTTCGCCATAAACCTCGACAGCCACACGTCTATCAACTGGAAGATCTACAAGGAGAGAGACTGCAAGGCACGTTTTACGAAGCAGAATTACAACCCATAGTGAAAACACCGAAAGACTACTACACGGTGGAAAAGATTTTGAAAACGGAACATCGACGTGGCATCCCCTATCATCTCGTCAAATGGCAAGGATGGCCTCGTTCGTTTAATTCCTGGGTGTCCGGCCGTGACATGAAACGTCTATAAATTCTAACCCCTATCACCACCAGCCTTCAGTGTAGGATTGTACCATGGATAGTACACGTCTACCCTTACTATTACGAACTCGAAAAGCACAAGTGGGTACTATAGTGTGTCTAGTAGTGGTTCTGGGTACGTTATTTACAGGCGTGTTCTACGATTTGACGACCGTGATATCCTGTTTGAACACCCTGCGTTCCACATCTCAGTCATCCACCACTTCGACCACTACCACCACGACGCTGCCTACGCCATCCAAGACGTCAAGGGTTCGCCACGTATCAACCCAGACGTCTACCACACCGCCGTCCATACCGTCTACTCCAGCCATCACCACCACGTTACCCTTTGCCCGCTACATCCAGCCATCCACGACCACCACGTCCCGTACTACTACGACTCCACGTCATCCTCCGCCGTCATCCCTGAGAAGCGACGATCCTTCCACCCCATCACCAACACCTAGTACCACCAACACCACCACGCTGCTAAACGTATTTGCAGTGGATCCCCGTGAATCACAACGTTTACCACGACAACGGTACCCATTGGACTACGATCCCCGGTGGGATCCACGACAACGGTGGTGGGCTTCTAACCGTCGAGCGCAAATCACCAAATAAAGAAAAAATAATAAAATAAAAAAAACTATGGATCCTCGGTGGCAGCATCCTTTCACGTGTCTCATCGCTGGACCGACAGGGTCGGGGAAAACACACTTCGTTCAACGTCTGATCCAACACGGGTCAGCCCTCATTTCACCGCCTCTAGCTCGCATCCTGTGGTGTTATGGAGCTTGGCAACCCGCGTACGAGGAACTGGCACGTGTCCCGGGACTCACCTTAGTGGAAGGCTTACCCCCTGAGGATACACCCCAAGACACCTTGGTGGTGGTGGACCATCTCATGACGGAAACGGACAGTCGAATCACCCGTCTCTTTACCAAAGGAAGCCATCATCGTCGGTTGAGCATCATCTACATCGTGCAGAATCTCTTCAGTAAGAACAAAGAGCACAGGAACATTAGTTTGAATGCTCAGTATGTGGTGTTATTCAAAAACCCCAGAGATGCTTCACAAATTACGCACCTAGCCCAACAGATGTACCCTAAAAACACGGCCTTTGTACGAGAAGCCTTTGAAGATGCTACCCAACCCGCTCACGGGTATCTACTCATCGACTTGAAACAAGACACGCCCTCCACCCTGCGATTGCGTACCCTCATTTTCCCGGCGAGGTGCAGACGGTGTACACACCCAAATGAGTAAAGAAAAAAGATAAAAGATAAAAGAAGAAGACAACGCACTCTAGCCGTCATTCATCATCATGTCTGCACGGATACGCAAGCACGCGCCGGCCCTGCGCGTATTACGCAGCGCGCCACCGGAGGTGGGCCGGGCCCTGGTGCGCGGCGCGGATGCGGACTTGGTACGGTGTTTGTGTGAAGTGGCCCATAATGTGTTAAAAGGCAATGTTCCACTCAGTCCTCTGCAGAAAGGGAAATTGCAACGGTACAAGGCGGGTCTCCGAACGTTGGTGAAGAAAACGGGCAGTGTCAAGAAAAAGAAACAGGTGTTACAGCGAGGTGGATTTCTCGGCGCACTCCTCGCCCCCTTAGCCGCTACTGTACTGGGCCCGTTACTAGGCTCCATCTTGGGACGCTAACATGGAACATACGAAAAAATGATGCTGGTCGAACCTCGACTGTTACAGAGTTTGCAATCACCCTATCCCGTACCGGCCACAGTGCAACAACTCCAGTCTCTGGATGAAGAGATGAATAGTATACTGCAACGTCGACTCCCCGATCACGAGAAAATTCAACTCTACCATCATACGCTGAACCGGTACCAGACGTTTATGGATCAATATAGAGGGAGTAGTACTAGTAGTACACTGCCACCACTACCCACCACCACAACGTCTACTCTCACATCCCCGTCACCCCCTTCACCTGAGCTGGAAGAGGAAGTGTTGACCAGTGTGCCTAAAGCCTTCAAGACCAAGGCCCGTTTATTGTTGGACCGGGTGAAACAGAATGCCAATATGAGTTGGAACGCGGAAGGAAAACTGCTGATTCGAAACAAAGTGGTGCCGGGGTCTCATATGACCGATTTGATCAACGATATGGTCCGTTCTCGCAAACACTCTAACCCACCGGGCTGGGAAGTCTTTGCTCAGGGATTAAAAGACACGCACATCCCTCAAGAATTGGTAGGAAATCCTAACCGTTGGGCCTTTATGCAGCAATCGAACACCCGACACCAACCACCACCACCTCCCTCTGCCTCTTGGGCCCCCATGTCACCACCCAAAACACCACAACAACGACGACGGGGACGTACCTCACGATCTAAGTCACCGCGACGATCACAACGCCCAGGTAAGGCGCCCAAGGCCTGGGAACCCTACTAAGGGCACCCTACTAATAACTCCTATAAAAACCCGATGCAGAAGCCAGAACAACTCAGTCGTCATGTTTTACCTGACGTTGCCCAGTAATAGCTCACTCGACGTGTTTCCTGACAACACCTTGACCAAGTATGTCACTCAATTACCCCAACCGTTACATTTACCGGGACGATGGGAATGTGGACTGGTGGATATTCAATACCCTTACTCATGGTACAACGTACAAGGCCAAGAAGTATGGTACGAAGTGACCTACGAAGATAAAATCTACAGACTCACTCTCCCCGAAGGCCAATACGATACGCCCCAGAAGTTCATACAGGGTCTGTTGGACTTGTTGGAGTACAAGGCTCTAAAGGAGAGCACGGATAGTGCAACACGCCTGATAGCCTTTCGCTTCAAGAAAAGGGTGTTCTTCGATGTCAACGTACACAACGACAAGAGCTCTATCATGCTGAGCCCTAACGTGGCTGTGAAACTCAGTCCTACACTACAGCAAATGTTACGGCTGCCTGAGCGCGTCTACACGGGTCCCACCATTGACAACGGTACACATTTGATGGATATGAAAGTAGGTATGTACGGACTGTACGTCTACTCGGACGCAGTGGACAGCCATATTGTGGGTGATGTGAACACACCTCTGTTACGGGTGGTGCCCATTAGCAAGACGTGTGGCGATCAAGCCACCCAGAGTTTCAACCATATAATGTACCTGCCCGTACGACATACCGATATCAACACGATCACGGTGGATATAAGAGATGACACGGGACGCCCGATCTCATTCGAACGAGGAAAAGTGGTGCTGACACTTGCTTTCCGACAAGCCCGCTCCCCTCACTTCGTATAATGTACGTGCCTTACCAGTGCCATACGCCCAGCTATGCCGACTACTACAAGAAACAAACGGGAGGAAGCTTGCCCATGTTTAGCGGTGCACGCATGCAACGAGGTCACGGATTGGGGAACATACTGGGCAGCATTGTGAAAACGTTTTTACCCTTGGTGACACGGGGTGTGAAAGCGGTGGGAAAACAAGCGGTACGCAGTGGATTGCGCGTGGCGGGTGATGTGATGGGAGGCACAGCACCCCGACAAGCCTTGAAACGACGGGCTAAAGAAGCCGGCGGCGTCTTGATCGCCAAAACCCTTAAAAGACAAAGGCCGACACACCCAAGATTCATTCAACGTCCAACACACCGACGACGCACATCCCAGAGGAGGACTAAGCCCAGGACGAACAAGAAAAAGAAGAGGCGTAGTAGTAGGAGAGACATCTTCGCATAATGGCATTCATTCACTCCGAGTCGTGTCCGTCTACCAACAGTGAATTGGATTTGTGGACTATTCCACCCACCCAAACCAGTGTAGCCGAAGGACGTTGGGTAGAACATCGACCCCTATCTAGCCTGACGGGGGTGGGCCCCGTGGAATTTACCATTGAAAACAAAGATACGGCCTACCTGGCTTTAGCCCACACGTACTTGTACGTGAAAGCCAAAATAGTGAACAACGACGCGACGCCCATAGCGGACGATGCGGTAGTAGGCCCGGTGAATCTTTGGCTGCACTCCTTGTTCCAACAGGTGGATATAGGGCTGAACGATAAACTCATCAGTACGTCCACCAATACGTACCCGTACCGAGCCTACATGGAGACGCTGTTGTCGTACGGCAGTGATGCCAAAAAATCACACTTACAAGCTCAGCTGTACTTCAAGGATACACCCGGACTCTTCAACAACATACTCGGTGCCAATAATGGGTTCGTCGTACGTAAAAGAATGGCAGCCCAAAGCAAGTCCATCGATATGATGGGACGACTGCACGCCGATCTGTTTCTGCAAGACCGCTACATGATGAACGGAGTATCCATCAAGATCAAGTTGATCCGTTCCTTACCCGCGTTCGCCTTAATGGCCGGTGGAGTCGGGGGTATCGCTTACAACATCGTCATTGAAGATGCAGCCCTGTTTGTCCGTACGGTAGATTTGCAACAGGGCGTGTTGCTGAGTCACATGGAAGCCTTATCGAAAAAACCAGCCCAGTACCCCATCCGACGCGTACAGACCAAGGTGTTCTCTGTGCCAGCAGGTACGATGATGGCCAACCGTGAAAATTTATTTCTAGGGGATCTGCCTAAACGTCTTACCCTGGCGTGTGTGACCAACACCGCTTTCAATGGAAATTGGGGTGAGAATCCGTTCAAATTTGAGCATTTCAACATCAACTTTGTGACACTGCACGTGGCCGGCCATCAAATTCCAGCCCGTCCATTACAACCGGACTTTCTTAACAAAAACTATGTGCGGACCTACCTGAACCTGTTTACAGCCACAGGACAAAACAACCAGGACGAAGGCAATACCATCACTCGAGACGACTTTACCCGTGGGTACACATTGTTCGCCTTTGACCTCACCCCCACCTTGGAACACGATCATCAACTGGCTTTGCTGAAGAAAGGAAACCTACGGTTGGAACTGCGTTTCGCCACCCTCTAACCCACACCATTAACGTGATTTGCTACGCCGAGTTTGATAACGTCATCAGCGTGGATCAGCAAAGAAACGTGCTGTGTGACTACGCCAGCTAGAGTCATCATCATGGATACAGAGCAGCTGATGGGCATACTCCAGCGAGATCCGAAGATCCCCTTTCGAGGTGTGTTTCCACGCAATGTGTTTCCCACCCACTCTTCCACCCCAGCAGCCTACATCCTGAATACAGACCCGAGGAGTCGACCCGGTGAACATTGGATAGCTGTGTACGTGGACACCCTAGGCCAAGGCGAATACTTTGATTCCTACGGACTTGCACCCCTACATGCCGATTTGGTGAAATTCATGGACGTCTCTACTACAGAGTGGCGTTGGAATACTCAAAGATTACAAGGACCCTTGAGTAGTGTGTGCGGACAGTACTGTGTGTTTTATCTCACTCACCGGAGTAGAGGACATTCTATGCCCACTATCGTACACATGTTTGATGATTATTGTCAAGCCGAAGACCGTGATGTCCTCGTCTATGACTGGACGGCCTCTCGTTTTAATGTGCATGCTCCATTTCTCTGGTTAACTTAAAAATGTACTGCGCGCGCGCAGGCCACTTGTTTATTGTTATTGTTATGACGTTGTTGTTCTGACGTTCTGTTGAATAAAAGATGAAAAAACACAAAAAATGATTTGACTTTTTTTTTTTTATTTAAGTCAACAAGAATGGGTTACACTATATATACAAATAGAATACAGGGTACACATAGAATAGTAGTGGTATGTATATACAAGTGGTACAAAAAATTCTGTCAGGAGTAGGATTCGAACCTACGACAGCAATCGCCGACCAGCACTTAATACCGGCGCCTTAGACCACTCGGCCATCCTGACTTTTACATTTGTGTATCAACAGTTATAGTTCGACATTGTTTTTACAAGTTCAAGTAAGTGGTGCTCACACCGTCGGCCAACACTTTTCGTTTGGGATAAAAGAAAGTAAAGGCGTCTCGTTGCTGAATGTACGTCCGCATCTGGTGATCCACCACGCGAAATCCTCGGTTAGTGCCACTCGCACTGACCTGGCTTTGCAGCACGTTCAAGTACAAGGCTTTGTCGATGTTGGGATCGCGCCGGCTCACTCCTTTGCAGCTAAACTTATTTTCCTCTCCGTCTCCTCCGTCTCCTCCGTAACAGTAATACGTCTTGGAGGAGAGCGCAATCATAGCATCCCCACTCCACTCCAGCTTGAACAGGCCCGGCGTACGCTTATCGTACTGGTAATGGTCACGTCGAGGTAGCCACTGGTCCCGTTCCGCTTCATACTGGGTACGTAACTCCGGTTTCACCAGGGACTCCCAATCTGCATTAGAGACGGCCATGTAGGCCGAGTCGGTATCCATTTCCATGAGTTGCCAGTCTGATGGATTAAAATACACACCCATAAAATCATAGAGAAACTGCAGCAGCCTCAGCTTGGCCACCTGATATACCATACATCCAATCTGCAGGGGTAGATTGTAACGGATAGTCTTCTTGGCTGAAGTGACTTCATAGGTGTCGTCATCGATGACCTCCACGGACCGAAACAGAGGAGAATTCACTCTTTTGCGGGCTTGGGCAGTAGTACAAATGTTCACGTTGACGTGCTTATCCTGGTTCGTTACCGTTTTTCCGTAATAACCATTGCCAGTCAGCTTCCAACATTCACCGATGATGGCCTCACTCGGGTATTCATCACCTTGACGACGGGCCGACGTGACGAGGTCGGCATTCTCCGCGAAACAAGCCTCGGGTACGTACTGTATCACTTGATATATTTGAGTAATTTCCAAACCGTGGTTCATGTACCACTGCAATAAGGGTGTGCCCAGCAAGATTTTCTCGGCCCACATACTCCCAATCAACATGCGGCGAGGTTTAGGCAAACACTCGTGTTGCTCCGCATAGGCGCCCATGGTCTCTCCAATGTCAGCCCGACCCACCAGCGTGTTCTTGAAGATAGGCGGAAACTGGGCGAAGAGGGGCTTGAGAGTGTCGGGAACATGCAAATCACATTCGACAAAGCCGTAGAGCTGCCCCGAACGAATGGCGTCCAACATCTGTGGCATACTGAGAAGTCGCCGACGACTCAAGGGGTACTCACGTTCTTTTAGGAACCGTTGTAAATGGGGCAGGGCCTGGCACATCGTGTGAAATTCACACTCCCACATTTCAATCAGATGGTATCCTCTCTCTTTCACATAATCACCGTTCGCCACCACTTCTTCCCGTAATTCTTGCGGTGTTTTTCCACGTCGCTCATTGAAACGTCCAGCGCTGAAATGACATTCGTGGCCGTGCCAGTAACAGCCATAAAACTGGAAAACGGTCGGTGTTCCTTGTACAAGGGCAAACCCATCGACGGGGAGTCGGCGATCTCCTATCCGCTTCTCTGTGGCGTTGATCTGGTGTCGTATATAAATGGCCCGTCGATAGGCTTCCCAATCCAACCACTGGTCGGCGAGATGTTTGTAAGGTGACCGTTGCGGTGTAAAATGCCGATCTTCCGCCAACCAACGTGTATAATGACCACTGGGCATAGGTTGGGCCAGCGACCACAGGTACAAGGCATTCGCATCGAAACCGATGATCTTAGCACAGGGTTTTCCACTGGGGAGAGTAGTGACGTCCTTCTCGTGATAACGGTGAAAAATAAGACTCGGGCCGCCCACAATGTTCTGCTTCAGACAATCATGCATGTCTGCATCTTTTTGCTGTATCAGCGAGAAGTACGTAGCACAGTGTTGAAAAAGATGGCGAAGCGCCAGACCCGGTAAACTCAAGCACTCCTTGAAGATGTCGACGTGCATTTGGCGACGAAAGAGTTGCACCATTTTCTCGGCCGCTTCCAGGAAAGGAACCACATCTAGGTTATTATACCATATCAGGAAATCTCGCAACGTCTTCATGCTGTGGCAGTTCCACACTTGTTGGAGTTCGATGTAGGTGTCCTCTGGCAGAGCTTCCCCTTTCAGGTCATTGTAAAACGCTTCCCTGGGTGGCAACTGGGTGTCTTCTAAGCGGTCCAGGCTCGTCATATAGGTGTAAGGGAAGTAACCTTTGGTTTGTGCACAGTTATAGGCCTTGACCCACTGGTCATAGCTACAATTAGGAGCTAAATAGTTCCGTACATCCAGGAAATGCAGTGATGTGGTAGTGAGGGCCATATGATTATTGATCTTCTTGATCACGGACTTGAGGGTATCGGACTGGGCCAAGTAAGGGTAGAGAAATTCCTTCACCATGTTCAGTCCTGCAGTCGAAAGTTATACAAGTCCAATAGACGACGGTCACGGTGAAAGCAATGGCGTATGGTAGCCCAGTGACGTTGATAAATGTCCCTCACACGCTCGTCTTCAGGCAAGACTTCAACCGGAGGTGCTGCTGGGTCCCAGGGAAAATCTTCTCCACGTCTCATGCTTTTCGTCTCATACAAGCGGATAGGCAAGCAGGCAGGCAGGCAGGGAGGCAGGCAGGCAGGTCAGGTCAGGTAAGTCAGATTGCAATAAGTCACAGTGCTACGCAGGGTAGTGCAATGAATACACCCCTACCCTAAAAATCGACTCCTTTTATACGTTTTTCTACAATCCGCCATCTTGCACCCACCTCCCACCACCCAACCACAGGCCGCCATCTTGCACCCACCTCCCACCACCCAACCACATGCCGCCATCTTGCACCCACCTCCCACCACCACCCAACCACAGGCCGCCATCTTGCACCCACCTCCCACCACCCAACCACATGCCGCCATCTTGCACCCACCTCCCACCACCCATCCACAGGCCGCCATCTTGCACCCACCTCCCACCACCCAACCACAGGCCGCCATCTTGCACCCACCTCCCACCACCCAACCACAGGCCGCCATCTTGCACCCACCTCCCACCACACATGCCGCCATCTTGCACCCACCTCCCACCACCCATGCCGCCATCTTGCACCCACCTCCCACCACCCAACCACAGGCCGCCATCTTGCACCCACCTCCCACCACCCAACCACAGGCCGCCATCTTGCACCCACCTCCCACCACCCAACCACATGCCGCCATCTTGCACCCACCTCCCACCACCCACATGCCGCCATCTTGCACCCACCTCCCACCACCCAACCACACCCCACGTGACATCAATACTCGTTTCTGATTGGCTGACGCGTGACGTCACAAAGGTCATATGCAAATTTCTGAGGTCAAATTCACTTTCGCGCATGCGCAGTGAGGCGCCATTAACCCAATTTACTCTTTGTATACTACTTACCTGTACAGTTTTAAATACATACATGTAAATATATCATCTTGATTATAGGCCTGCAAGTCATAACCATTTAACCCTATATAAAGTAATACTCATTTGTATATAATGTACGGAGTATTTCAGTGTTATCTTGGACACGCATGCTAGATTAATTTGCGAATATGGCTGATAATAAATGCAGTCAGCCGTCCTGAAATTCAGGAAGAAATTCTGAATGATTTGTAGGCCTAACCATCGGTATCGGGAACAGGCGGGCTATTAGAAGCCATATAGGCTAACAAGCATAGATGACTGGCGGCGCTTAGGAATAGGAGATACCCCCCCCCCCCACCCAGGTCAGCCAATATATCTCCGAGTTTTCAGCTCATATATGCTTTCTACATCAACGACCATCCACCGCACACCAGACCCGAGACCCCCCTCCTGCCCACCCACCGTCCCCACACCGTCCAGATTGTATACATGTAGTCATGTGTCATGTTACATTCTTCGGGGACGAGTGAAGTTTAGAAGCCAAAGACGCCATACTTTAGAAGCCAAAGACGCCATACTTAATGCCGCATGCAATCAAACTCAGTGAAAACACCAGAACTAGATACATGGATAGTTTATCTCCACTGCTCTGGGCCCCTAAACTATACAACCTCCCATTCTTCGAAAAGATTCCATGACTCTGGATTCACATTTTCGAAAATGAAAGTGACGGAAATAAAGACCATTGTCGTCTTTTTGTTTTTGAATGCCCAATAGTCTTTCGAGAACCACCTCTGGATACAGCCAGACCCTATTCGCCTGATAAAGTCTGCAAAGTATGGATTGTAAACTGATGACATACTATAATCATTGTGATGATGAAGCTTCCGCATCTGCGCAAAAGACGAACCGGAAGACGATAATGCGCCAACTGTTGTCGTGTTGTCGTTCTGTCGCCCCCGCCAATGCGACATTGCGCCAATACGACAACAGGCATTGTCGTGATGTCGCCTTTCAAAAATGCACCATTGCGACAACACGACAACTGTTATCGTAATGGCGCCCCCGCCAATGCGACAATGCGACAATACGACAACTAGGGCGCCATTGCGTCAACTGTACCGTTGTCGTGTTGTCGTGATGTCGTGTTGTCGCCTTTTAAAAATGCGCCAACACGACAACACGATAACGGTAGCTTTGCAGTATTGTTGCAATGGCGCATTTTAGTCTCCTCTGTCGGCCATTGGCGCCCTGTATAGTAAGCTTAAGTTTTCTCCGATTCAGAGGGCGACAATACGCCATTACGATGGCCGCATCCGTCTTCCATAGATAGCAGCATGAATGTATTTTTTTGTGGCATGATGCAGTTTTCAACAGCCCATTCTTCTGTTTGGGTTGTATATGCGTATAATTCTGCTTGACCGGTAGCTGCATGCCAATTTTTAGCCCTTCTCTTTCTCCTCCTTTCGTTATTGAGTTGACTGCGAAACAGCGTCACGGTAGGCGAGGCAGGGACGGCGGAAGAGTGGGGAGCGGAGGGCAATGCGCCCACCCCCTCCCCAATATTTCAGCGAGAAAAAAAAAACAAAACAAAACAAAAACGAACAAACATGACCCCCCCAAAAAAAACAAGGCAGCGGAAAAACCGCTAGAGTAAAGCAAAAGCCAAAAATAAACCTATACGGTATTATATCTATATATTGAATGCAGATTTTACTTTCCAATAAGCATCATCCTTGCTCATTCACATTCAAAATCTGGCTCTGTGTTCGGCTTCCCAACAACTATAAAATATCTGTGTTCTTGACATGGTCAAAGCTTAATATACCTTTCGATTGAAATTATTCCTACGAAGTAGGCTACAGATTGCAAATTGTCCGGTAATGAGTCAGTCAGTCAGTCAGTCCATCCGAATACTTTCGTCGGCAAAATAAGGAGAACCGTTGACATTAGAACCTTGATTTTCGGCATGAAGGTGCATTAGGGGACTGTTACCAACACGTTCTGAGCTGACCTACTTTTGATGAAAATTTCTGGTGATTTTTGATGAAAATCACTGCTGATTCTGACTTGGGCAGTGCCCATCTTAATATAGGCAGGATTTCAACTGGGGGTGGAGATTTCCAAGAACTCAGTTCGCGTCGGAGTCCTAATGCCTACCCTACTTCGTAGGTCCTGTGACGTTCATGTATATAGTTAATATTTAAATTATATATACACCGGTACATCCGAAAATCATCATTTGTTTGACGGCGAATATTTAAAATAAAACTTGTGAGAAACACCAAAACAGGCACAACAAATAGAGCTTTACTTCCTCGTTGAATGTTGAATAATGGCGTCCAAATCAGCCTCGTTTTTTCACGAACATGCGCAATGACTTTTCATCGCATAGCTCCATCGCATAGCCCCATCGCATAGCTCCATCGCATAGCTCCATCGCATAGCCCCATCGCATAGCTCCATCGCATAGCCCATCGCATAGCTCCATCGCTCCATCGCTCCATCGCATAGCTCCATCGCATAGCTCCATCGCTCCATCGCTCCATCGCATAGCTCCATCGCATAGCTCCATCGCATAGCCCCATCGCATAGCTCCATCGCATAGCTCCATCGCATAGCTCCATCGCATAGCCCCATCGCATAGCTCCATCGCATAGCCCATCGCATAGCTCCATCGCATAGCTCCATCGCATATCGCGCATCATCGCTCCATCGCAAGCTCCATTGCATAGCCCCATCGCTCCATCGCTCCATCGCATAGCTCCATCGCATAGCTCCATCGCATAGCCCCATCGCATAGCTCCATCGCTCCATCGCATAGCTCCATCGCGCATCGCATAGCTCCATCGCATAGCCTCATCGCGCATCGCATAGCGCGACTTTTTATCGCATGGCTCCATCGCTCCATCGCATAGCTCCATCGCTCCATCGCATAGCTCCATCGCGCATCGCATAGCTCCATCGCATAGCGCGACTTTTTATCGCATAGCTCCATCGCTCCATCGCATAGCTCCATCGCGCATCGCATAGCTCCATCGCTCCATCGCATAGCTCCATCGCTCCATCGCGTTAAATTAGAAATGAAAGACGCGATGGCCCCTCTCGGCCATCATAGAAAAGGGACATTACTCTAGGGACATTATTTCCTTGCACACTGGCTGGCTTGCGTCATGATATATGATTATGCACACCCTATCGTCATATATACATCGACAGATTAGTAGGTTACAATCTCTGACAATGAAAATATGTAATAATTAACTGCTAATTTTGAGGTGTGTTATGTCGTGTGCATTTTTGCTACACCAGAATTCATTATATTGGATGCAATATTATAGCCTGTACATAGTTTGTCTAGATATAGGACCACCTCTTTCTTTTCCCACACTGTCGGTGCGACCCAACCACTTTGAGTCGAGGAGAATCCAACTCAAGAATATTTGGTCCAAAAATTTGGGTTTCTCATCCCGACACAAATTTATCTGGTAGAATTTCATTCCGACCCAACAGTTTTGGTTAGAGATTTTGAAAAAGGAATATTAGGATGCAGTGAGTTTTTAGCTGCAGCTTTCGACCCAATATTCTTGGATAAAAATCAACTTAATATTCTTTGACTCAGTTATACTGGGAATGTCACGTCTACACTGTCAGAAGGATTGGGTATAGACGTGACGTACCAAAAATATTTGGGTCTAAATGACCCATGGAATTTGATCCAAAATGTTTGGGTCCGTGACGTTATGTCCACGAATATCTGGTAATAGACATGACGTGCCAAAAATATTTCGGTCAAAATGACCCATGGAATTTGATCCAAAATGTTTGGGTCCGTGACGTTTATGTCCACGAATATCTGGTCATAGACGTGACGTGCCAAACATATTTGGGTCAAAATGGCCCATGGAATTTGATCCAAAATGTTTGGGTTCGAGCCGTTTATGTTCACGAATATCTGTTCATAAACGTGACGTGCCAAATATATTTGGGTCAAAATGACCCATGGAATTTGATCCAAAATGTTTGGGTCCGAGACGTTTATGTCCACGAATATCTGGTCATAGACGTGACGTGCCAAAACTAATTGGGACAAAATGACCAATGGAAATTGATCCAAAATGTTTGGATCCGAGACATTTATGTCCACGAATATCTGGTCATAGACGTGACGTGCCAAAAATATTTGGGTCAAAATGACCTATGGAATTTGATCCAAAATGTTTGGGTACGAGACGTTTATGTTCACGAATATCTGGTCATTGACGTGACGTGCCAAAAATATTTGGGTCAAAATGACCCATGGAATTTGATCCAAAATGTTTGGATACGAGACGTTTATGTGCACGAATATCTGGTCATAGACGTGACGTGCCAAAAATATTTGGGTCAAAATGACCCATGGAATTTGATCCAAAATGTTTGGATCCGTGACGTTTATGTGCGCGAATATCTGGTGATAGACGTGACGTGCCAAAAATATTTGGGTCAAAATGACTCATGGAATTTGATCCAATATGTTTGGGTACGAGACGTTTATGTGCAAGAATATCTGATCATAGACGTGACGTGCCAACAATATTAGGGTCAAAATGACGCATGGAATTTGATCCAAAATGTTTGGGTATGAGACGTTTATGTCCATGAATATCTGGTCAATTTGACCCAATTCTTCTGACAGTGTATAGTCAAACTTGTTGGGTCAAAATCGGCAAGTTTTTTGTCAATTCGATCCGATCATTCTAAAATTGTATTTTCTCAGTATACTGACTGAAAATTTTTTCCTTGCACCAACAGAGAAGCCAGAAATGTACATGTATTAAAAATTAAATTATGGGGACACATGACAGATTTTATCGTTTTTCCACCAGCGAAACATACTTTCATTTTATATCTGTATATCAAATCGCCATAATCGGGATCCGATATTCAAAGCTAGAAATGCCGTTTCCGCATCATACATCTTTGTTCACAATGTTTCCAGTTAGATAGCTTCCTATATTCGTACACACGTTTCTCTATATATTTCGGAAACATCATTATTCAATTTCATGACTATCATTTTATCGCCTAGAGGGCATCAGCTCTGCTATTTTTTCGCATGTGTTAAACAGTAAGTACTGTAATGTTAAACGGTTAGTACTGTATTACAATTATCGTTCACACTAACTATATGTATAGAATAAGCCATGAACAAAATGGGACTAACTGCCCTATTATTATCGAGAGTGCCTAACTTCATTCAACTTGAGTATTGCAATCAGATTTGGGAATGAAAGTTAGATTCACCAACAACGTGTTGGATTGCCTTTAAAGAAATAGTTTTATAAACGGTGAATGATTCTGAGAGAGTTGTTCCCTCTTACCAGCCTATTCGCAGTAAAACGCTTATTCAGTGACCGTACATTCGCAATCATCTACAACCACAACCCAGGTGAGAAAATATAATGGGGTTTACCCACACAATCACTGCATCCTCCGCTAACTCGATCCCGACCCGTGGGGGCTTCCGGACATTGACCTGGGGTGTCTGTACACAATACTTGGCATGAGATTGACCTGGGTTGTCGCTGTGCACATCCAAGGTTAAGGAAAGAATTAAGGCCTCAGCCTCACAGACAGCTTGTCGTAAGAGGCGACTAACTGAACCACCCGTGAGGATTCCGGATTTGAAAAGGGATAGGACCCCACCTTGAGGTCCTGCGTGTGAAACGAAATAGAACCCAAACGTCGAGAAGTGACAAATATTGTTGAAAGCGACGTTACATAGCATTCACTCACTGAATTACTCCCCTCTCTCTCCATCCTCCTACCCAAGTTTCTGTTCTTCGTTCGGAAATGTGTTGGGCTAGCAGTCAGAAGGTTCTAAACTTCAAAATTTTCTGCAGAATGACCCCGTTCCCCTTTCAGCTAAGAAAGATCTTTCTTCAGTATCTCGTCCTTGTACACAATATTTTCATAATCTCCTTTTATGTTTCCCTGAATCCCCCCCCCCCCGCCAACTCATCCCACCCCAGTTTCCAGAAGAACTGTACACCCTTACCACAATCCAACCAAATATTTTACTGTTTGCTTGAATATATATACACTATTACCTTGTTGTCCATTCTTTCTTCACTTTCTCTCAATACGCGAATCTGCGCTCGTCCACCAGCATTTTCTCCCGTCATCTTTGTGAGTGAAACACATATGTTTTGTATGGGCCACGTGTGTTTACTTCTACCGCGGGAGCCAGTGAGCGGTTGCGTTGTCAAATACGACCAATCGGCCTTCACATTAGAGTAGTCGGCCTTGACCTTGGATTCACTGCGTTCTGTCGTTGATGACAGATCTACACATACATGTATGTCGAAGAAACAGAACCCAAACGTCGTGACGATAAAGTGATACCATCGTTTTAATACGTTGATGACCGTAAATCTCAGATTATACAATCGCGGTTGAGACATGTTTGCAGTTCACTCAACGCGCATATGTACTCAAGACATCTCTCGGATAATCCATTCTGTGCCTGTGAGCATGAATATGAAAACCCAGAACATTTGTTCTCTTTTGTCCTCTTAATGCCGCAGCTAGAAATGAAATACTCGGACTACACTATCGTGAAGAACCCCTTTTATTTGGTAATAAAGTACAGAAAAAATTCAACTGTCTTTATCCATGTTCATAACTTTTTCTGACAGTTTGAAAGATTTCCAGATTAATTTTGAACTATAACCAGGTCTGAACCGAAGAATAGCAAGTCGTATTCTATTGAATATTTTGCTTTATTATGGGGTTCATATATTTCGAGTTTGATTGATTGATTGTAATATTGTGTACATATTCACATATTCCTAGATTTAAACCGACAAATTACAGGGGATTTTATAAAAGTTTACCGTTTGTGGCTGATGTGATGTTTACAAACACGCCATGTTGCTCTGGCGAGTGCGCAGCTTATCAGTTTTGTTGTGTCTGAAGTTGCAAACGTGCAAGTTAACTTCGTCTGTTTTGCTGATCTCTGATTGGGTGATGGGCTTGCACTGATCGACATCAGATGAATTATTTGTTTGAGTTGATCTGTCATCACAGCTCCCGAGCTAACGTGTCTAATTCCGCTTAAGCCGATGCTGGAGGCCGTGTGGATACTTCATAATCTTCACATGAACAGCTGCAATAAAAGCGCGGCTGAGATACTAAGGCTACGTCCGTATTCTCGGGTCTGAATGTGCGGTGCCGAGGGACACTTTCCTGTTGAGTCATATGATTGCTTTCTAGTCGTCAATTTTCCCCACCTCTCGCATATCGCTCCAATTCAAATAGCTACTCAGTCAATAAGAACCATAGAAACACACCAAATGAAATAAATATATTTTTAGAAGTTGGTAACTTTAGAAAGGAGGTGCAAAGTTACGTGTGAGCTGTTTCAGTCAATAAGAACCATAGAAACACACCAAATGAAATAAATATATTTTTAGAAGTTGGTAACTTTAGAAAGGAGGTGCAAAGTTACGTGTGATGTTTTGATTCAGTCTAGGCATCTAATTTCTGGTCACAGTGAGAATCTGTAATTGTACAATATCTATCAGGGTGAGGCGTTAAGATAGGTGATGCCTCTTCGCCAAACCCCATTTCTTCTCTGAAATAAATATGTCGTTTAAACCACATATGTCGAAGGAGATGAGATTAACGGGCCCTCTCAAATAAATTATGCAAAATATTTTATTTCATTCAAGACAGAAAGAACCATCTGGGACTTAATTTTGGACTAATACAATCTGGATATGGAAGAGAAGATGATGGATATCAGAACTGAGCGTCGTACCTGTTCAAAACGGTTTTGGTACAACTTTCTGAAAACGGCGTCTCTGGTGTCTCTGTGGATTGTTAGCGTAAGTACCAGCTATGCATCTGGAGGTCATTTAATTATACATCTATATTTATTTGAAATGTCGAAATTTCTAGATAGTACTAAGCCGAATTTTTTAAATACTAAGTAGGAATACACAGATAACTGTTAACAGTTCGTTTACCAATGCCCTTACTGGCTTGCATGTAGCGGTTATTTCCTATATTAGCTCAGTAGGTCGAGGCCTGATCTACTGATTGTGAGGTTGGTGGTCAATCCCCGGGCGGGACTGCGACCTACACGACACCGGTAGGATTCACGAGGGAAAGGAAGTGAGATGAATCCATGATCATATTTACGAGTTGGGCTGTTGTGGGAAATGAAGGATGTGTGGTGAATCAGATTGTCGAGTTGAACTGATGAGGGATGGGGTGATCCGATGAAGGGCATGATGGGACAGCTTGTTATTCTAGTTCCGTGATTGCTGGGGAGAGCACGTCGCGTTTTCGTCATAGAGAGGACTGTTGAATGAAACGATTCACTAGTGTCTGTACCAGCTTGTGTGAATTCCAACTACCGAGAGTGCTCCGTTCACGACTCAACATTTTGAACTCTTGCTAAGGAGACCAGTGCCAATACCGAGAGATCTAAAGCTAGGCCATTCCCATTAGCTCAGTAGTTCTCTTGCTGGACTCATAAATGAGAGTTCAATAGTTCAAATCCCGACCAGCAACTCCCACCACCGACAGCATTGGTGTCCTTTATTAATGAAACGGTGGCCGCTACATCACTGGTGCTGCGAGCAAGGTCATGTGGGAAAAGAATGGTGTTCGAGGGAATGGTTTTTCTGGGAAATGAAGGTGCATAGTCATGATAGACTCCCGAAAGAAAGGTAGGTGGCTGAAATAATGGCCAAAAGCTGCATTTGGGGATGACGGAAGTTTTCAAGTTTCAAGTGTCTAGATACTAAGTCGAATTTGAATTTAACACCAACCAGGTCTTGGGAGGGGAGGGGTTACAATTATGGCTTCCTACGACACTTTCTGTCCTATATCCGGAACTATCAAAAAAACCAACACGAGATCCAACACTTCGTGACTTTGCAGTTTATCATATTGGGGTCATTTTGAGCCTATTTGAATAACTCCCCGAGCAGAGAATCAAGGGTAAATTCAAAATGGCGACCATGTTGCGGACTGAGCAAGTAATGTTTTCGTAATATTTCTTCAAGTTTCTGCTTTTTGCGGGGAGAAGTGGACAAAGATATTTTATTTGCTAATTTATCACATACATATATATAAATGCATTATTAGAACATGACGTCACTGACGGCCCTTTTACATGTTCTAGTCGAGCTTGACCCGAGGGTATAGTGTGGTAATTTTCAGCCCCCAAGCTCAAGGGGTAAGACAAATATTTAGGCGCCCAGGCCTAGACAGGTCTCAAATCGTCAGACCAGATAGCGGTAATTTCGACATTTCAAAGATAGATATGTCTTCATGGGCTTTTCCGTAGTTTTAATAAGGAAATAGTTTTAATAACTGCCAAATTGTGGTCATTATCTACTCTAAATTGTCCGCAAATTGAGGGGTTGAGCCAAAATGGCCCTCCTACCACACTTTCTGCGCTATCTCCGGAACGACAAAAAATAGAGAGCTGAAACTCCGTGACTTTATAGTTTGTCATATTGTGGTCATTTTGAGCCTATTTGCAAAATCCCCCGAGCAGAGGATCATGGGTAAATTCAAGATGGCGGCCACATGGGGTCCCAGAAAAGTGATGTTTTTGCCATATTTCTTCAAAATTTCTGCTTTTCCGCGATGAAAAGTGGGCAAAAACTATTTTATTTCACATCCCATTAATATTTACTAATTTATTATGCCGTTTTTGCGGAAAAATTGCATAAATAAAAAATTCGGAAAATCTGACTGAAAAATCGACCAAAAAATGGCGTTTTTGAAAATGACGTCACTGTGACGTCATCTTAGCGGTTATCTTGGATTTTTTTACATTTTCTGGTAGCGCTTGATTCAAGGGTATAGTGTGGTAAGTTTCAGCTCCCTAGATTAAGGGGTAAGAAAAATAATTAGGGGGGGCCATTTCGGCCCCCCCCCCGCCCCAGGCCACAACAGGTCCCAAAAAGCCCAGACCAGATAGGGTTAAAACAAGCCTACTTTAGCTTCCCTGATTCTGACGATCAGTTATGAAGATTCTTACCCTTGTTTGACTAGAGAGGGATCAGATCCAATAGTAAACTGGTTGTTCAAGCTTTCATCAGTAGCAAGCAGTCGTAAATCTCAATGATATCTGAATATTGTCAGCACCACATTCTAAATGCAGTTTATTTTAGTCGTATATTTTTCCAATTATTCACCAGGGACTTTTCAATTCTATAACGGGAACAACGTTGGTGGATTTCCAGGAGAAACTCCACACAACCTATAACCAGATTGGAATAATCATGATGTTCAGGAGCGCTCTGGTCATTCTGGGGTCAGTTGGCGCTTCTCTGGTCCGGGACAAAGGCGGGGTCTCGTCGGAACTCATAGTGGCCGTCATGAGTGTCATTTGTTCTTTGGTAGAATTTCTGAAAAATTGGTCCCCATCCATCCCATTCTTCGGTGTGATGAACGCTTTTGAGGGAGTTAGCCAAGGATGCATGAATACTAGTAAGTATGACCAAGCAGCTAGTCTTGGAAGGGCAATCGTTTTTGGACAATAGGACAATAGCTACAAACTATTTGAATACAACTTTTAAAGTGAGAGAGTATCTGTGGGGGATTAATGGCGTATGAAAATGGGGCCATATATATCAGGCGATCTCGATAAGCTGACCTATAACGAAGATTGAAACGACTCAAATTTGGGTTCTAAGACAAACGTGGCGTATCGAGATCTACCAGAACCAGCAAACTCAGTAATTATGATAGGTTTGGAAATGAGTTTGTGTCAATGAGCAAATCTTGTTATATTCTTAATACTAACGAAAAGGTATACTAAACCCTATTGCGGAAGTCGGTGCCCTGTTAACATTGCAATCCTCTTAATTCCTTTCAGTCGGAAACGCCATGTTGGTGGCCATGTGGGGACAGAAGGCTTCAGCACCAGTCCATGCCTTCCACTTTGGATACGGACTTGGGGCTTTCCTTGGCCCTCTATTAGCCAAAGATTTCCTGTCAGTTCGATGTCCAACGATACCTGCTAACGAAACAGCCAGTATCCTTCTCGTTGGCAATGCCAGCGTAACTCAAACGAAGTCAACAAGTGTATGCGTTAATGCTACCAAAGACCACCCAATTATTCTTATACCTGCAAGACTAGAAATTCCTTTATCAATTGTTGGGAGTTTACTCCTGGTGTTATCATGTGTGTTCTTTGTATATTTCCTCTTCGAGAAATGTTCTAAGCGGTTTAGGCAGACATTCGCCCGGGAAGAGTCGGTCGCCATGTTGGATCAGCAACAACAACCTCTGAATTTCTTTCTCCCATTTGTAATCTTATTATTTTTCTTATATTTCTTTATCAATTCTTTTGAAGGAGTGATTTATTCTTTCCTCTTCACGTTCGTCTTTGAGAGCGATGTAGGTTTTGATAAACAAGAAGCCGCCTATCTCTCGTCTGCTTACTGGGGATCCTACACATGCAGCAGACTTTCTGCATCAGTGATCGCCCATTTTGTTTCGGTGAAAATAATGATATTTGTCGAGATGCTTGGTAATCTGGGAGCTCTGGTAGGATTATTTCTCCTTGGATTCAAGTATAAATCCGGAATGTGGGCGTTTGTCTGTTTGATGGGTATTTTTGTGGCCCCGATATGGCCATCAGGTATAGCCTGGGCGGACAGATATGTCACAGTTAAAGCCTATGTTGTATCAGTGACCGATGTTGGTGCGGGTATTGGCGGGGCTTTATGTATGTGGTTAGCGGGTCACTTTGTGGCTCTTGCTATGATTCGTTCATATCTCTACGTGGCCATTTCGGGAAATGTTACCGCCTTAGTGTTGCTGATTGTGATGCAAATACTGGGACATAAACACGGCGATCGCCACCAAAGAACTGCGTCTAACTAAATTATTTGAGCCATGTATCTATACTGTTGTCAGTACGATAGCTCAGCTCATCATGATAGCCTGGATGATTGTGACTGATATTTGTGAAGCAGTTGTACTTGAACCGTGTATGACACACTCAAAATAATAATCCGTTAAAATTTAACGTATTACTATCCGTTAGGTAGTTTTAACGGATTAATCCGTTATATAAACGGAAATAGTACGTTATAGTAAGGGAATCTTCCGTTGTTGTATTGCACTGACGGACTCATCCGTTACATCAACGGAATATCCCATCAGTCAGCAAGTAATCATTGGTCCCACCTGGGCAAACGTGGGCATGTCGCGGGCTGTGGGGGCATGGACAACCCTACACTGGCCCCAAGTGGGTTAAGTACTGGGAAGCCCACATTCTGAATTGGGCTGTGTTGGCATCTCCACATTAACCTAACCACACCGGGCCGTCGTGGGCATCACCGCACCAAGAGTTATCTAACTTGAATGAACCTACTCATTTGTTTTACTTTTATGAGCAGGAAATTGTAATTTTAAAATTTATCTGCATGTATAATTACGTTTGCGATTAATGAGCAATATCGGAATTATATGCCAAACATGTCCGACTCTGTCCGATTGATAGAATTTTATTTTTTTTTAATTTCTTCCTCGACAAAGAGAAAGTACTGAATTAAAAACCACATGAGAGTTAATCAGCGCAGTCAATATCAATGCGGTTTGAGTTAAAGTCATTAAACATTGGATATTACGAACGATTCCGATGATCTATATACTGAGAGGATTATTCTCTTAACTCGGACGTTACGTGAAAAAGTCCACTCAATATAAACCCAGTTTGCATGGGATAAAATTTAATAAATTTCCGGTTACCAGCAAGGGCCCAACGTTGAATCCGTTAAAAAATAAGAATCCGTTACAAATAACGGAATATTCCCTCGATTCCCTGGGGACGGACTTTTCCGTTAAATTTAACGGATAATAAAATCCGTTGAATCCGTTAAAAAATAGGAATCCGTTACAATAACGGAATATTCCCTTGATTCCCTGGGGACGGATTTCTTCCGTTCGAGTAAACGGAATTTTATTTTGAGTGCAGTAGAGCTTGCCGCAATCAAACTCGCTATTCAATAGGAAGGAAGAGTTTCTATGTACCGACCGTTTGGTTATTTTGAAAAACGGTTCTTTGCAGTCTATCCGTAATCATTGGTATATGGCTCTATAAATAACCCATTTTGAGTCAAAAATGGTTTTATGGAATCACAAACGGTCCCTCCACAACCACGAGGCCAGAGGATACCCCCTTTTCATTTCATATCCATCTACTCACAACTTTGAAAAGGTTCTTCAGTGTTATTATTCATGCTGGAAGATAGGTGGTAAAACATATTTAAGAGAAAAGGACTAGAAATAAGTATACCATGTATTCTAATAAGTTTTTTACTCAGAATTAGAATTTACTTTGACCTCTGCATGACCTAATTTGTTGGAGTTTTAATTTATTAATTATTTAATTGTAAGTGGTGGTTTTAGAATGCATGTAACAGCTCTTGTACTGTGTCGAATGTATAAATGCTCGAACTGCAAAAACGACATTTCTGTTTTTGAAAGAGTTGATGTATCGAGATCTAGCGCATTCCCTGATATCTATGCAGATTTTCGCGAATCATAATTCCCTTAATCAGCCATTTGTACTTATGTAATATAATAAGACTCGACGAAAATGATGCCTTTCGAAATATCACCGCAAAAAACAACAATAACCACATCTGGCATCCCCCTTTTCAACATAGATTTTCTTAGAAATTTTACACATATACTTTTAGTACTGTTATATATATAAAAAAATGAAATAATAGTCAGAGGTCAACTTATGGTATGGAAGCTCATCAACATGGGGCTCCTCGTCTTAGATTAATACCGAACTGATAAGAGAATGGAGAACAAATAACCATAAAATTGGATTTGTAGATAAAACTGAACATGGATTTTTCCTAAAAAACAAAATCAGATAACACGAAAATCACTGTTTCATCTAATAAGAAATAGCCCGCCCCCCTAATTATTTTTTTTACCTCTTGCACTATGGGGCTGAAACTTACCACACCATACCCTTGGGTAAAACTCTAACAAAAAATGTAAAAAAAAATCCAAGATTGGCGTCTTGATGACTTCACAGTGACGTCATTTTCAAAAACAGATTTTCCGAATTTTGTATTTATGCAATTTCTCCGCACAAACTGCATGATAAATTAGTAATATTAATGTGATGTGAAATAAAATAGTTTTTGTCCACTTTTCATCGCGGAAAAACAGAAATTGTGAAGAAATATGATGAAAAAAATTACTTTTCTGGTACCCCACGTGGCCGCCATCTTGAATTTACCCATGATCCACTGATCGGGGGGTTATGTAAATAGGCTCAAAATGACCCCAATATGATAAACTATAAAATTGCCAAGTTGCAGCTGTCTACACTGTTAAAAGGATTTGGTCAATTTGACCATAACTTCCATGGTTCAGACGTGACAGACCATAAATTTTCTGGTCAAATCGCTGTTTGACCATGGCACTGATGGTTCTTCTGACCACACTTGATATGGTCTGTCGTGTCTGTACCATATCGTTCTAACAGTGTATTTTTCGTAGCTCCGGAGATAGCGCAGAAAGTTTGGTAGAGGGTCCATTTCGACCCTCCCCCCCATCCCAGGCCAGATAGGGTTAAATTGAGATGGTTGTAATTGCAACAAGTTTATGAATAGTCAAATAATTTTGTGCATGGTTGTTCAGTAATGAGCAGCATGGGTCATTTTTTCAGATATATTTCATCCGAAACAGACTACTTCGAAATGATGTTATTTAAACACCCCAAAACACAGTGATTGCGAATTACTCAGAGCATGGCACAAGATAATATAATATTAGGTAACTGATCAATTTATTTCCTAAATAATATTCCATTTTGATAATTCAAACAGCAATTCACGCGCATCAAAATCTCACTGAAACGCGCCAGGTCCTTTGGGGACAACGTCTGAAGTCACAGGCAGACTTGCATGCAGCTAAAGCCCAACGTACACAGGGAACATTTTGTTGTATTAGAACAGAAACAGAGTTCGAAACTGTTTTTGTCATCTGTGTGCGGTGACTGCGAGCCGCGCCCATGTGCCAAAGAATTGAACCCGAGGCTACGTCTAATTCTGGTGCTGGAGATTTGTTTTGAGATGAAATGTTCGCTGTGTGCGGAGAACAGGAACAAAAACAGTCAAAAACACGAAATATTTTTGTTCTAACACAAGAAAATGTTTGTTGTTTGCGTTGGGCTCAAACCGTTTGGATTCCAGGCAGTCCATCATCCCAAGTCCACTTTCAGAATCGAACCTCAACCTATGGTTTAGAAAAAAATCACAGTGATATTTTGCTAGATCCTATATAGACGCATCCTTCTAGGACAAGGGGGGAGCAGTCTGAAACATGGGTAGTTTTACTGAATATCCAATCACTGATTCCTTCTAAGTCCTTCGATTTGAAAATCATGTGACTGCCTTATTTATTAGAAACGCGAGGGTAATCAACTGGATCAACCCATCACCTTTCCTTCTCTACCAATTTATATATATACACTTTGAATCCAGAAAATATGGCCTGTGATGCAGGCTTTCAGGATATAGTGATTCATTGCGTATCTAGTTGTTCTGGTGGATTGTAAGAGGATTTCCGCCGAGAGTTTATCATGTGATGATATTCAATATACGCCTGATTTATGATGCCCATACATTCAGGGATTTAAAGTCACAGGATGATGGTGCCGTATCGGGCACTGAGTGTAGTGATCAATACTTTCTAGACACATACATGTAGGTCATTATATAGAGAAATATTAGTTTAATATTAGTTTAATATTTATTCATTTATTACATAAATACATACATGTAGGTCACTTTCTACGCACATACATGTAGATCATTATATAGAGAAATATTAGTTTAATATTTATTTATTAGTTTAATATTAGTCTAATATTAATATTAGAGAAAAGACTCGCTTCATATGGAGCTTTGGTGTCCAGAGATGTGCAGCTTATATCTACAAAAGCTTTATTTTAGCGTGCACACCATCAAACCTTGGGAGATCAAATGTGGACCATTACAGGGACGCGATACAGGGTTCCAATAATTTCAGAAGAAGAATATATAGTAAACAGTAGATCTAAATCTAAAATGTATAGTTTTGATGATTTTTTGAGGGAATGACAAATATGATAATCGTACTATCAGAATGCACCGTGGCGCACCGTTTTGTTTCAGAAAGGACGTCTGCTGAACTTTTATGAAGCTCTTCAAAACGCAAAATGATGGCTTGAGCCTATCCCGTTTTACATCTAGTTTTGAAAAATAGGCAGGCCCAGACAGTCCAAACCATGAGTCGGGATTGAGTTCCTTACATTCGCTCAAAACGTTTTCACTAGAATAAAATATAGGCCCTATACTCTCGCAATGCACAAGAAAGCACCACTGAAAAATATTTCTCAAGACAGCAATATTCCATCAAAATGCATGCAAAATCCAGATATACAACATTCCGAGAGGGACCAGGAAAGTTTTAAGTTCGACTTCCGAAACCTTTCTGCATTTTGCTTCAGTCGATAACTGGTGAACTCGATATTCCTTTCTAAATCCATGATAATGTCCTGAACATTATGTAGAAGAAACCATGTCAGGCAAATAATATCATACCACGCACTGGTACATAACCAACAGATAGTCTACACGTATTTAGTTTATGCAGATGCCATTAACTAGCAAAATTAAAAGCCTGTTTTGTAGATTGGGTTGGTGATCTACCGGTACTGATATATATAAATTTACCCCAACGTATTAATTACGAATGTTCTGGAGATTAACTTTTTTTGAAATTATTTTACCAAATACTTGTGGATGAACCGGCCATTGTTTGTTATATATTTTCCCTTGCAGGACACAAATTAAATTGTGTGCCATATTGAACAACATAATGGACGGTACATGAGCGCTCGTTAAAACATATCCTACCTTCACAATGCTGTCTTATTTTTAACATCCGAGGCAGCATAGATTGTGGATTTTTGTGAAATGTGTTATACCTACCCATGCCAAATACCCAATGTTCGACTCAAGGTTTTGCTGTGACCTTCTGACCCATTCAATGGATTATCCTTAACAAATCGTACTCTCTTTTCTCATGGGAAAATAATTTCTCAGAACCACAGATGCCCTTTTATCTGCTTATTAACTAGCAAAATTAACGCACAACATTAACTGCGCGTCGTAGTCAGAATGGTGACCTACTGACCTACATAACTGACATCTGTCCGTAATATTAAACGCATCTGATCCATGTAGACCATAGCCCATACACATACCTTCACAATGATATCTTAATTGCAGTACTTGGTCATTTAATTTCGGTACACGTCTAATATGGTGACCATCCTCCCAAAATTTCATGTTTATTCAAAATCATGAACAATCTTGGGGAAAAGTAGTTGAATGAAAATGACAAACTTATTTCATCAAAAACTTGCACATGGTCTGTAGCGAATCTACAGCTGTAATTTTTTTGATATTTGTGTCTTTTCCATTGTAGACAGCTGATAATATGGAACACACTGTTAGAAGGTTTGAGTCAAATTGACTAGTTATTTTGGGGTATAGACGTGACGGGCCCAAATACTTTGGGTCAAGTTCTATTTTGATCCAAACATTTTGGGTCATTTTGGCCTAACTATTTTGAGTACGGCACGTCTATACCCAATCCTTCTAACAGAGCACATACCTTAATTTTCATTCTAACATGAAGGCAATGGCCTACTGACTTACGTAACAGACGGGCTTTGACCAATTAAAATAAATCTTCCATCAGGTTATAGCTCATACACATACCTTCAAAATGATACATTACATGTAACATAAAAAGGGTTTTGATAAGGGAGCGTGTCAAAAGTTTTGACGTTCAAACTAAAAGAATGCGTCAGAAAATGAACAGGTACTCGTTCTTTTTCTCTCAGCAAACGAACGTTCGACAGTCAGAAAATGAACACTACCCCGTCAGAAAAAGAACATTCTTTTTTGAACGTTCAAATTAGTATGGCTTATTGATAGCGGCCAGAATTCGCTGAAGGGCTCACATTACGGCTATCGTGTCGACTCTTATTAGAACGAAAAAAAAACAAAAACAGAACACTCGAAAAGGCAGCACTTTTAAGACTTAACTGTATTTATTTTGCACTAGCTTTCGTAGGTATATAACCCACTTCCTCTGAAGAAGTACTTTCGTTCTTTCAAAGCAATTATGGCAAAGATTTGACGTTTATCTCCAGCAAATTCAATAAATGTATTTAATATAATAAAAGTGGATCTTTCGTACATATTCTGGGGAATTATTTACCGGGAATTATAGAACGAGCGACAAAAATGAGCTAACGCGCGTGTATTATTTTTTTGGAAGAAAACGAGATGAACTATATAATATTAAACTTCGACAAAGAAATATCACCATACTGATCTGGTTTTATTAAAAGTCCGATGTGACCAAATATTGTAAAGAATGATACAATAATCGGGTGAACAATTTGGTGAATTAAGCTCCTTAAAATGTTCGTAATTGGAAGAAATTTGATAGACGAATAAGGACTTCGTTATGATATCAAACCACACATTATTATATTACGTATTTGTAAGACATTTATATAACAAATTTGATAGATGGCATTCGACGGATGTTGACCGCGATTGTTAACCTATTTGTCAACCGTATATGCTAAACCCCTAGGTGTCCCCTATTGTCCTGTCTGACCTGCGATCGTGCGTAACGCACGTGCCGTCTGCCCAGGAGGCCCAGAAAGGGTGAGAGCTCAAAGTCGGTTGCCGTTCCCGGGTATATCAAGTTGTAAGGTGTGTGCGCCTTCATTGCATCAGATTTCTTCACCGCTACTAATTTTTTTCGTATGGGAAAATAGTGATATTCTTCAGGTCCAGATGGCTTTTTATGCACACCAAATGACCACCGGGATTTTCCTGGCAGGCCGTAACTGACACTGTCAACATTTGAAACCTCGGCATAATATTGTCGTTTCAATTTAATGTATTACACATCTTGCGGTGTTCTAAATGCTATTCGTTATATTTATTAGTTGGTGTCAAAAATGAGCCATCTCGGAAAGCCCCTTGAACAGATGTACACTCTAAAAACGCAAATGTTATATTTAACATCTAGAGGGTTGGAGGAGGGAAAACATTTAGAAAGTGTTGTTTCACCACTTTTAAGTGTTGGATGTAACAGCTTAAAATGTTGCATTTAACACTTAAAAGTGGTGAATACAACACTTTCTAAATGTTTTCCCTCCTCCAACCCTCTAGATGTTAAATCTAACATTTGCGTTTTGAGAGTACATATAACGTTGATTTTATTATCGTATTTTGATCAATAAAGCTCTGAAGAATCACATGATTGATAAGAAATCTGGACTATACAGTACTATACTATACAGTCTACATTTCTCAATCATTATTTGTTTGTGCATTAAAACATGAAGATCACAAACATATAGCATGTTCGAGAAAGATGCCGTATATTTATTATTATTATCATCATTAAAGTCCACTTTATATGAAACAAACTTGAAATGATTGAGGTGTTCGCATCGCACGGCGTAATAGTATAACCCCTCAGAGCCCCTTACTTTCCAAGTCTTGACAGGCTCTCCTTTGATATTTAAATTGTCAATGGCTACATTGTTTGAGTCCTGACTCCTCTCATCAGTGTAACAATCTGTGTTCACATTTACCTGGAGGTGTGGGACATTCTTGCAAATGAAGTGTTTAGTTTATTTTTAGCATGTCCAGCTGTGAGCATATTTGTTTTAATAGTCTTGCCACTCTTCACAGCTTGTCCTTCAGAGAAAACTACATCAAATGGAAGAATCCAAAGTCAAGATAGGGGTGTGCGGGATGGTTAGGTTACCAGCAGAGGGAATTACACTGCAGTACTCCCCCCTGTTAAATCAAGATAGAAGGGTCCAATACTATAGGCCACAGAGGGAATCTGGACTACATGAAATTGAAACAGGAGAGTCCACGTAAGAGTCACGTGCAGCATGCAAGTTTCACCCCGACTAGAAATGACACTTATTCATATGCAAATGAGATCGTGTGTAACAACATAGAACTGACTGCCTGGGGAATACCTTGCCCCTTCTGAAGCCCAGATTCAGCTCTGTGTGGGGATGCGCCATTCACCAGCAAGAGGCAATTGAAGGGGTTTCAAAATAACGTTGCAGTGTTATGGGTTTTTGTGTTAATTAATGTGTGGCCCCTGTTCATCCCGTATATAATTTTCACAACACCCTCATTCAAACTTGTTCTATCTTGGTTTTGAAGGCTTTTACCGGAAGAAAAGGAATGGAATATATCCTATGTAGCATTGTGATCGTTTCACGAGCGCTGAATTGAAGGGTCGACAACAGCATTTTTATCGAACCGGTCGGTATCAACGGCGGATTTTGAATAGCCAGCGAAAATGACTTGAAACAAAAAAGCCAACACACGTATATTCTTATATAAACAAAGATTAATTAACAGTTCTCTATTTTACAACATTCAACGATTTCAGATAATTTAAGATAATAATATCTCCAGGTGGCGATAAAACACTGAAGCCGTGACAAGTAGGCCCCTAACAGAGAACAATTCTATCATTGTCCTTCCATATATCATCCGTTTATTAAACAAAATCGCAGACATCGGACACACCACTCTAGGTTTTACAGAATGCACTGAATACATGTATATAAACAATGCAAAGCACATGGTAAGTTACAATAAATGCTATAACAGAGAAAGGCCGCGCTGCGGGAAAGTAGATTTGACCCGGCCGGCGCATTTTATAATAGTAACATCGCAAGGCAGGTTTCTGTATGTTATTCATTTCTGCTCGCGAAAATGAACATGCGAAAACGAACGTGCAAAAATGAACGTCAGAGTGCATTCAAAAATGAACGTTCTAGTGTTCATTTTCTGACGCTGCTCTGTAAAATGAACGACCTGACGCATGCGGAAATGAACGACCCCCTGTTCAAAAATGAACACGTTCGCGTCAAAACTTTTGACACGCTCCCTAAGTTCCCTGATCCACTATAATTGCCTCGAACTCACCACCTACATGTACCCATGTTTCAGACTGGCCCGCTATCCTAGAAGGATGCGTCTGTGTATGGTCTAACAAAAATAACAAAGAATATTTTCTATTTGGGTCGAGGTTAATCATTAAATACTACCCTTTTCTGTTTGGGATGATGGACTATCTGCGTACATTGACATTTTTGAGTGGGTGATACATGAAGATATATCATTGCCATACAATACAAGGAGCAAATAACAAATAGGTGATCCCTGACGCACGCCAGATATTACTGGCTTTCGAGAGGATAATTTGCCATACAAGGCTACTCTTTGCTTTATGTTACTGAGACATGTTTTGGTGGGAAATTTAAGCCGTACGGCGTCGGTCATTACAGGTTAGTTTCGCTGGGTATTCTTGCATTTACCCGGTTACCACATGTTGAGGCGTTTACTCCATCAGACTTCCACGATGCTCATCCATTAACATCAGATGAGTTGTTTGAGCTGATCTGTCATCACAGCTCCCGAGCTAGTGTATCTAATTCCGCTTAAGCCGGTGCTAGGGGAAGTGTGGATACTGCATAGTCCGAGAATCCACCGTATTCTCGGGTCTGAATGTTAGGTGTCGAAGGATGCCTTCCTGAGTCCTGAGTCATATGGTTGCTTTTTAGTCGCCAGACGTCGTCAATTTTCCCCACCTCTTGCATATCGCTCCAATGAGTTTAGTTACATTACAAGAGTCCTAGACAATCCATAAAGTTACAGCTTATGTGTAAGAAGTACATGTGACACAGAATCGAAGGCCTTGCTCAGATCTAGGTAGCTGGAGTCCGTCTGTTGTATGGAATCAAATGCTTTCGTAAGGTGATCAACGCAGCAGGCTAAGTTAGATACAGTGGCTTTGTTTTTTATTGAAACCATGCTGTTCAAGGCTGTTTTTTAGATGTTCAAAGATATTACTGTATACAGCTTTCTCAAATATCTTCTCGAAAAGTGGCAGCAGGGATATTGGCCGATAGTTCGAAAAGTCGTGATGGTCACCTTTCTAAAAAACGGATGTGACCTTGGCTGTTTTGAATTGGGATGGAAAGATACTGGAAGATAACGATGTATGGCATTTGAACTATCCAACGTAGTTAGTTGCAATAATGCAATCGACGACTGTGACAAACTCTGCGTGCTGTATTAACACAGTTTGTCGCATTTCCATGTGAAGCACTGAATTGATATAAAAAAAAACGAAATACGGACTTGAGACGTCAAGACGCAACTTGCACATATGAAAAACATGACAAGGTCCACTAAAGTTCGTAACCTCCCTAGGACATTAGGAGGCAGTTAACGTTCAATTTGGACATTAAGGGTCGTTTGGACATTGCCAAATTGATGAGGAGGGGAGGTGGTACGAGACTGTGATTTTAGTACATATATAAACATCCGATACAGGGATAATGTAACCGCCTTATAACCAGACACTTTCACAGAAAATAATCATTTTTTTCTCAGATAGTAATAACTTCTAGATTTTAACACAATTTGAATGACAGCTATCTACTGAATGTAGGATTTGACACCTGTACCAGGTTAACCTGGCATACTACATAAGCCTCTAAATGCATGACCGCTACCAGGTTCTGTACTAATTTTATGTGGTCTGTGATACATGTGGAATATATATACATAATATAGGAAAACACAACTTGAACGTGGCCATCCCCACCCTCTGGAACCGGTTCAAAATAGATCGATGTCACTCTCCGTATCAATACCGTTCGAACGTCGTATATATTTTATCTCTACATAACGTGGTTATCATGTTACAAAAACACAGACACACACAGGATACAGAAGCTCCACGTTCATGTTCGAAAAATCTTATTTGCACAAAACTATTCACCACAAAAGTCTGAACAGGAATGGAACATGAAGCACTTTCTTCCAAGAGAGAACACTTATCCGTCCATTGAAGCCGACAAGACATCTTTCAAATCCCTAGGACTGTTGAGTATCCGTTTATCAAACTGAATCTTCCAAATCGATTGGTTCAGTATGGTGTAGAATGTAGAACCATCGGTGCCGTAGTAAATAATATCAAATTATTTTTAGAGGAACACTTTCTTGGTAAATGTACAGATACCAGAGCAGGATAGAGGTCCATTGTTAACGTGGTAACTGAAATGCTCAAATCCATTCGGCCACATCAGCTTCCCCAACACTCCAGTCTCGCAAGACTCCTTTCTACGAAAAAAAAGTCTGCAGAGAAAGCGGTAGCCATCCCTTAAAATTTGGCGAGTCATTTGGCGGCGTATATCGTTTTCTTGGGTCCGTATTCGGGATTTCAATCCCCACCGTTTTCGAAATAACGGACCGTACAGCTACAATAAGATAGGAGCATAATAATCGCGGTTATGTCGATGTTATTATATATGTATATGACCTTAAAATACAAGCTTCTAGTCCGTCATTCCATATTTAGCCGTCGTCCATTGAATCCAAAGATCTAAATCATATTATAGCAAGAGCACCAAATTAAAAGAATAAATCATAGTATACATACAGCTAGGCTAGTTTCCTGCAAGAGAGAAGCAGTCAACATTTTCCAGTGATGCAAGGAAGCCATCATGATGTTCCAAAAATATCAAATCCGTATCGCTGACCGGTATTCTTAATCCATATGATTTTCGTTGTCAAGTCGTTATCCATAATATGATGTATCTCAGTTACGCTTTGATTCTGACTGTTCATATGAACGCTGTGAGGATCTTGAAATACATGGTTTCATACGGCTCCTAGCCCAAGGTTAAGCGGAATTAGACACAAGCCACGTAACGCAATGACAAAGATCTTGCACGCTACGCTCGTATTTTACTATCAGCTTGCGATATGTATCACCAAATTTGAAAAAATTTGAGTGGACGCGCTTGATGATATAGCCCTGTTTGGTAAGTTTCTGCAATAATATCTTGGGACGTTGATTCAAATCGACACATTTAACAAAGAATCTAGCAAATACTTCTATGCGAGATATGAAAACTCCATATGCAGATCCCACTGATACAGATAGAGATAGTTTGGGATGTCGAAATTGTAATCGTCTCTTTTGTAGTGAAGTCGACGAGAGAGAAGGCCGCTTCATTTCTTTAGAGATTTCGATCTAAATAAGACGTGCCATCCGGGCCATCTGTAGTTTCTTTCCAATGCAGTGAAGGTTATATATCCTTCACTGGGTCATTTATACAGCGATTAGCTACAGCAAGAATATCGTCTTCATAGCGTTTGGTGAATGAGAAGGAACGGGCTTTGAAATTATCTGTTTTGAAAGCGTCTGCATATTGTCGTTTTCATAAGAGAACAGATAAAGATCAGTCAAAAGGTGTGCACAATTAGTAGCCATTGGAATATAAAAATGCTGTCGATATATTGTATTACAAAATTTCACATAGATCGTACTAATGAAAAATTCGAGCAACTCTATAAACAAAGAAACATCGCATGAAGTGTATCCATTGTATGTAGTACAGCTAAAGAATGCTTTATGGCTTCTGGCATTAATATCTCGGGTATTTCTCCTTTCGCATCCCGTTCGTCTGACATTTTAAGTTTTTCAAAATCCACATGCATTCAATGCCAGAGTTCTTAGAAAAAGTGACGCAGTACCTTTCCCAAAATGTTATTAGCTCCTGAAGGGCCCTTGTTAACCCTATATGGCCTGGACTTTTTGGGACGTATCCTGGCCCGGGGGGAGGGGCGGAATGGCATCCCCTAATTATTTTTCTTACCCCTTGAAAAAATCCAAGAAGGCCGATTTGATGACGACGTCATTTTCAAAAACGGCATTTTTTGGTCGATTTTTCGGTCGGATTTTCCGATTTTTTTTTATTTATGCAATTTCTCCGCAAAAACTGCATGATAAATTAGTAAATATTAATGCGACGTGAAATAAAATAGTTTTTTGCCCACCTTTCGTTGCGGAAAAGCAGAAATTTTGAAGAAATATGACAAAAACATCACTTTTCTGGTACCCCACGTGGCCGCCATCTTGAATTTACCCATGATCCTCTGCTCGGGTGGTTATGCAAATAGGCTCAAAATGACTCCAATATGATAAACTATAAAGTCAAGGAGTTTCAGCTCTCCATTTTTTGTCGTTCTGGAGATAGCGCAGAAAGTTTGGCGGGGGGGCATTCCCCCCCCCCCCCCTCCAGGCCAGGTAGGGTTAACAGGGCTGAAAGAAGCTTGATGGTGCAGCTTCTAGAACCAGCTATGAATCTAGATTTGTATGGTGATTTATGCATTTTGGGAGTCCCCTACACTTTTAGTATATCGTTATGAGTGATAAGGAGATAAATATTTCTTTCATTGAGAACCGTTTGTGGTTGTTAAATAAATCTTCCAGTGTAACTGCTGTTTGAGAGTAAGTAGACGCATTTGGTGATGGTATGCTTATACTCAATTCCTCAACCAGCACTTGGTAATAGTAATATTTACATATGAATATTAAATTTTATTATTTGGAGCTTCGTCTTGCTGGGAATATATGACGAATTTACTCTGGAGATTTGCTAAAACTTCTATCGAACTGAGGTTTCTTAGTACTTGAATTGCTTGGGAGGAGGTACTGTTGTCATTATCTCAGATTGTTTCAACGACCTAAAAACTAAAAACTTATCCAATACATAAAGTAGTTCACACGCTAATAGTCCAAGTCGAGATAATGACGTAATGTGACCTGAGAGACGTCTCTATTTTTGATAATGCTGAGAGACGTCTCTATTTTTGATAATGCTTTCACAAAAGCGGATTTCGAAGATCTGGAAATGGTAGACAAAATAGATCCCGCTGAGTGAAAGGCACGGCTCTGCAAGTCGATTACCTGTATATGTACCCCCCCCACTCAGGTGACTAATCCATCCAGCACTGGTATCAGTGTTATACATGTACCTACTGTCACTTCACATTTTCATATCAGTATTATCTTATATTTGACAGCAAGTTACCCATATCAGTTGTATGTGAACTTGTCGGTTATAATAAAGGAAGATTATAATATGTACTGTTGGGGCAAACTTTTAAGCCATCAATCGCTGTTTGACCTCATCGATAATCTGCGGTATTTGTGGTATTCTGTGGTATTATTGTCTATAGGGATGCAGAACTCCTCACAATATGGTAGCTGTAATCGGCAAGATTGTCACGTAAGTCCATTTCAGCTGCAACTTATTTCCATCCCAACTGACTGTACATCCGTATACGATTTTTTTCATCTGTTTACTTCCTTCTTGTATATTGTGTGGACTTTCATGTTGAACCTCCAATAGACATGTATAATGTAACGTTTGACGCCTATATAAGCGAAGAAGTAAAACGATTGTTCTATATTCAGATGTTTCACTCTAGATGACGTACATGTGTAGACCAGGCATATGATGCATTTGTTAATACCGTACAGGGGGATATTTTATCACAAACTGTCAAAACTGATGCATCTAGAGACAAAAAATAAAAGAACCGGCAAAACGTGGTGGACTTGAGAGTTAAACTGAGCTATGGAATGAAATGTGTATAGCTGAAAAAGAGTGATTAAAATACACATGGGTGTGATAGAAAAGGTTAAAAGTCTATACATTGTAAAAAGCGAAAGATAAGACTGTTCAGAGAACAAACCGTAAATATCAAAGACATTGTCTCGAATAGCTGGACCGGTGTTCGGCCAAGGATCAAAAACAATTCTGGAAAGAAATTAGCAAAATTGGAGTTGGAAATCAAAGAAATCAGCATATTCCTATGGAAGTCGTTATTTATGATATTATCTACAAGGACAAAATGTAGTAATGGAAAAATGGACCATGACTTTGGTATCTTGTATCAATCGGTTAATGAAGATTTTTTTATATGAACGTGAAAAAGCTAATGTAAATACACAAGACTCTTCATTTTACAAGATGTGTAATTATGAGATATAGGAAGTATGGAAAGCAATTCTATGATGTAGGGGAAATCTCCAGGGATTGACAATATTCAAATAGAGACATTACATAATGATACGGTTTATGGTTTTTGCAAAAAATGTCAACACCTGTTTTACAACTGGTCCTATTCCAAGTCTAACATCTAAGGGTATTATACATCCTATCCCAAAGAGTTCAATCGATTTACGGAACCCTCAAGCTATCGTTGAATCACATTATCTCCTGTCATGTACAAATTACTTTGCATTGTCCTGAACGATCGTCTATCTTGCTGGGTCGAACACGAGTGTTTACTAGTTGATGAGCAAAATGGATTAAACAAAACCCCCGATCCAATGTGGATCACTTGTAATCGGTCATTAATTTAATCGAGTCTAGGACGAATCAGAGAAAATAAATGTTTGTCGCTTTTGTCGACTTCAACAAGGCATACGATAGGACAGGTAGAGATTTGCTAACTAGGAAACGGTATACCTGATCGTGTTATGAACTGTGTACAGGCTATTTATAAAAAAAATGCTGAAAGCTGTGTTCGTTTAAATGGCAATCACACTCGTTTGACGTTAATAGCGGTGTGGAACAAGGCGGTGTATTCATTAATGATCTAGCAGAACATATAAATCGCTCAACTTGGGTGCGAAAGAAGATAATAATTGACCTTCGCCTATATATGCAGACGACATTGATCTCCTGACTGAATATGAGAATAAGCTGCAATATTTGTAATTACAAGCGTCAGGCCCGTCATTCATAATTCAGCCGTCGTCCCTTAAAGAATATTCGCGTCTATAATCCAAATACCTATTCCATATTCCATATAACAGTATTAGCAACAAATTCAAGAAGACAATCATAGTAAACATAAACATAGGCTAGTTTCCTGCAAGAGAGAAGCGGTCAAGTTTACAATGATGCCGGCAAGACATCATGATGTTCCAAAAATATCAAATCCGTATCGCTGACCAGTATTCTTAATCCATAATATTCGTAGTAAAGTCGTCATCTAGAGAATTATGTATCTCAGTCACGCTTTGATTGGGACTGTTCCTATGAGCATCATGAGGATGTTGAAGTATATGGGTTCATACGGCCCCTAGCCCCGGGTTAAGCGGAATTAGACACAAGTTACGAAACGTATAACGCCATAGATCTTGCACGCTACGCTCGTATTTTGCTATCGGCATGCGATATGTATCGCCAAATTTCAGAGACTTCTGCAACACTGCTCTGTGACGTTGATTAAAATCGTCACATTTAACACAGGATCTAGCAAATGCTACTAGGCGAGATATGTATACGCCATATGCAGGTGCCACTGGAATATTATTGTCCAGAAAGGGATAGTTTACGATGTCGAAATGGTAATCATCTCTTTTGTCATAAAGTCGACGAGAGAGAAAAACTGAATGTATTTGTTTCATGTAATTGTGCTACTATTGAGATAGATCAATACATCTATCTTAGTTTATGTCCTGATGAGTTATGGATTTAGATAAGACAGTTAAGCACGTTTCTCAGTCTGCTGGTAGAGCACTTGGTCTGGTGATCGCCAAATGTAAACGTTTGGGTGATGTCAATTATACTATTTTCACGAAGATGTATGATATGTTGGTCTGGCCTGTTATCAATATGCTGCCGGTATATGGGGTACTATTATAGTCACTCCTGTATTAATAGTGTTCGAAATAGAGCCACTCGATTTTTCCTAGGTTTGGCCCAAATGCAGCAGTTTCTGGCTATATGCAGCCTGTTTGTGTAAAACTATGGAAATCAGTTGCAAATGTATGGTCTCGCACATCGGATATGTGTAGAAATAGGACTAACAAAAAAATAATGGCATGGGCAAATTCACTGTTCAAAAAGATGTAGAAAGTGGTCTTTTCGGGTTCGCAATAAATTTGATGCATATGGTCTCAATGTTATAAATTTTGACCCCTGTAAATATGAAAAATTGAAATTTCAGTGTTTCGAATACGAATGGCAACATAAGATAAATAGGCATTGGAGTACTCGCTCTCGGGGTGGAAATGAATTGAGATATAACTGTTTATTAAAGACTAACTTTAAAACCGAAACATATGTATCTCAACAATTGCCGAAATATCGGCCGAGTGCCCCAGCAAAATTTGGATGTGGCGTCGCTCTTGTCCGTTTCGAAACGGGCAGGTATTAAAGAAAGGTTATGGTTTACTTGCCAAAATAATGTAGAGTCCGAGAAACGTATTGTTAGAATATCCTTTATATGTGGATATTAGTCTTGCGGTTATGAATGAGGCACAGTGTATTTACCGGTATTTGATTTATTAAATGATGTCGAGGCATTGATTCCTGCCGGATAACCCTCTTATTGTGAAATTTACTGCCAACAGCTGTCAAAACATTCTGCTTCGATGCAGAAATTTTTTATATGTTTCAATTTTATACCATCTCTCGTAACTCTAATTAGAGTTGTACATGTAATATTGTTCTTAATCTTTCATGTATTATTATTATGTATTACCTGTGGTAGATGTAAATAAGAATTTTATACTACTACGTACTACTCTGTCAGAACTATTGACGTCAGCTTTAGGGTAGTTTCTGTCACGCGAAAGTATACAACATTGTCCATTCCCAGGTGTTCATCGCAGGTGTTCACTGGGGAGATTCCATTTCAATGTGGGGAGGATTTTTGTCTGCTTGTAATAATGTATATAAATAAAGTTATATGTTCATTTTTTTCATCATCATCCTCTACATAAATCAACGAGAGATCCTAAAGGATCTTGGCGCCCACCATTGTCCGATAATTGTAAGCTAATGACAAGAGGATCTTTTTGTCCATTGTTACTAAGAACAAATGAATGATTTGCAATTTTGTTTGCAGAATTTCGAATTGAAGCGAAGACAAATCTCTTTGACACTTTCGCATGAGCTATGAAACATACTTGAGATTTTATAATGAGGAACGAATGCTATTTCTGTTATGTTTACTGGGCTAGTTTGAGTTATCTCTTTTAAGATACCATGCTCGAAAATAGTAAGATGGTACAAAACTTAATTCTGAAGGGATCCGGTATGCGCAGTAATGTTGAAACTTTAGTGTCTGAATCCTGATTATCTCTCTTTGGGTCGAAACACGCAGTAGTCTACAGTTGTCGAGTTGTGAGGTTGTGTCACAAGAGTGACGTCCCTTCGTGTAGCCGACCCGCCGGCAGAGGAAATGATGGGGCAGTTCACTTGCAATGGCATGGACTAAAGTAAACTGATTTAAAATTTGAAGAAATACATTTTAATTCGGAATCATTTGAACTCCTTGATATAGAAGGTGAAGGTATGGGTATTCTCTATAGTCAATATATAGAATATGCCCCACCGTTTGATCCGCCTACTCTTGTGATGCAACGTCACCACTCGGGAATACCGTATTAATTTGAAGCGTAACTTGGATTTTCGAATCGGACAAAAAAAAGTATCTTGCACAACTAGGCTCCATGTGGGACATGTGTACCAAATATCAGAAAAATCGTTGTATTTCCTGAGAATTCACGATAACAATGTTTCAAGGGGAAATTCAAGATGGCCACCTGGTGGCTATATTGGATTTTCGAATCAGACTAAGAAATGTATCTTGCGCAACTGGACCACATGGGGAACCTGTGTACCAAATTTGAGAAACATCCATGCAGTACTTCCTGAGAAACCACGATAAAGTTTCATGGGGAAATGCCAAATAGCCACCTGGTGGGCATATTACATTTTCAAATCGGACCGAAAAAGGTATCTTGCACAACTAGTCCCCAAGGGGAACCTGTGTACCAAATTTGAGAAAGATCCACGCAGTACTTCTGGAGAAATCTCGACAAAGTTTCATGGGGAAATCCAAGATGGCTGCCTGGTGGCCATATTGGATTTTCAAATCGGAAAAGAAAAGACATCTTGCACAACTAGACATCAAGGGGAACCAGTGTACCAAATTTGAGAAAGATCCATGCAGTAGTTCCTGAGAAATCGCAATAACAATGTTTCATGGGGAAATCCAAGATGGCTGCCTGGTCGCCATATTAGATATCGGACCAGGAAAGGTATCTTGCACAAGTACACCACAAGGGGAACCTGTGTACCAAATTTGACAAAGATCCATGAAGTAGTTCCTGAGAATTCACAATAACAAAATTTCACGGGAAAATTCAAAATGGCCGCTTGGTGGTCATATTGGATTTTCGAATCGGGCCAAAAAAGGTATCTTGCACAACTGGACCACAAGGGACCTGTGTAACAAATTTGAGAAAGATCCATGAAGTAGTTCCTTAGAATTCATGATAACAATGTTTCATGGGGAAATCCAAGATGGCCGCCTTGTGGCCATATTGGATTTTCGAATCGGACCAGAAAAGGTGTCATGCACAACTAGACCTCAAGGGGAACCTGTGTACCAAATTTGAGAAAGATCCATGAAGTAGTTCCTGAGAAATCGCGATAACAAGGTTTCATGGGGAAATCCAAGATGGCCGCTTTGTGGCCATATTGGATTTTCGAATCGGACCAGAAAAGGTATCTTGCACAATTAGACCCCACGGGGAACCAGCGTACCAAATTTGAGAAATATCCATGAAGTAGTTCCTGAGAATTCATGATAACAAGGTTTCATGGGGAAATCCAAGATGGCCGCCTTGTGGCCATATTGGATTTTCGAATCGGACCAGAAACGGTATCTTGCACAACTAGACCCCAAGGGGAACCTGTGTACCAAATTTGAGAAAGATCCATGCAGTAGTTCCTGAGAAATCGCGATAACAAGGTTTCATGGGGAAATCCAAGATGGCTGCCTGGTGGCCATATTGGCTTTTCGAATCGGACCACTAAAGGTATCTTGCACAACTAGACCCCAAGGGGAGCTTGTGTACCAAATTTGAGAAAGATCCATGCAGTAGTTCCTGAGAAATCGCGATAACAAGAAATTGTTTACGGACGGACGACGGACGACGGACCACGGACAAAAAGCGATTTGAACAGCCCACCATCCCACCATCTGGTGATGGTGGGCTAAAAATGCATTACATGAACCATGGGTCCTCCAGAAATGGCATGAATGGGTCACTCTATTTAGCAAATAGGTTCATCAATCACTGAAATGATTTACATGGCACCTTACCAACTATTTTCGTACTATTTTTTTTTACTCAGGCAGAGGAGAGATTACCGAAGTATTTCCGCATTCTGTTATTTTTCTGTCATTATAATAGTTGAAGATTGCGTTGACACAGCGTAAAATAATATAAACAATGTTCAATGAATCCAGTTTGTCCGGCTACAATATACGGGAGTTACGATTCACCGCAGTTCTCGAAACTTTATTAAGGTTTCTATTACCCTAATAGCCTTAAAACCTTCGATTTTCTTTCCAAAATATTTGAAAATGGGTTGTTGTTCATAGAGTATTCATCCAACACTGTATTACTCATTCCACATGGCGATTCGTGGAGGGCGGCGTGCTGATGAACCTTATTGAACCTGCGTAGATCGACCGATCAAGTAATTCACTGAAATACACAAACAGCCTCAGAACGTCAGAATTGTATGTTATTGTATTTTGTGCTGTGATGAAAATGAGATTTTAATGTGACTTTTCGCTATTTGTATGTTCCGACGTACAAGATAGCTCACTCTCTGGTAAAAATTTTAAAACATTCGAGTTCCATGGGAGACAACCCTCCCGCCAAAAACCAACTATGTTTTCCAGTAGACACATTGGCCAAATAATCGCGCAATACATCAACATGGGTAGCATCTAGAGAAAAGCTTACTCGTCTTCTAGACATAAATATTGTCTCGGCAATAAAACTAAAATGGAGCATCATTGTCAAAGACAAAATGCTTTTATTTAAGTTAAGTTCAGTGGTAAAACTGTTTTCAAAAAGGCCCTGACACAGAGACATACTTAAACTTTGTACATGATGCATGCAGGACCGCACAAACATGGAGTCATCTAAATACATAGCAAAAACAACTGAATAAAGTGTACAAATTCTGTACTAAAAACAACACTATCGTTTGGGAATTATCAAATTATTCAGATTTAAAGACAGAGAGGCTCGATGATCTGATATTATCGGAAAGAGAATTCCATAATTGTGTACCTGTGTCCAGAAAATATCTTTTTTTCATTTATTTAATTTACAACGATTCACATTAAGATTGTGTCTACTATAGGATTTTTAGTGTTGTATTTATGATTGAAATGACTAAAGCCAGTTTTCAGATAACTATGTGTAAGGTTATTTGAGCACTTACACATCAAGTCATGTCTATGAAAATAGATCCGCTCCACAACTGTAAGCCAATTTGATTCTTTCCTATCTCGTGTACTATTAATACTGTGGGTATTAATCGGTACATTTCGAATTATTTTGCAGTTTCTGTAGCCTGGTTAAAGATCCATTGTATTACAATAGTCAAATATTGGCATAGCTAATGCTGCTTGAGACCCGAAATGAATACGTTGTCATAATTTCGCGCATGAAATATTGATCATCATACAAAACTACCTTTGAATGATTAAAAAATTGAGCAAACTCATCAATATATATTAAATGAGATTGGTCACATAATAGACCCTTGGTGCACGTCATAGTTTTCCGGTAAAGAATCAAACTTTGCACATTGTGTTCGACTAACAACTCAGAACCATCTAGATATAACGATACGTTTCAAATAACAATGTTTCAGTGTCGACAGCGCCGAAAGCCTTCTTCAATTCTGTATAAACAGCACCTGTCAAATCACCGTTATCCACATTTTTCAATATGAAGTCCGTGCATGACATCAGTGGTAGCCGTCAGAGTTGAATGCATCGTTCGAACTCCAGACTGTTGAGCACACAAAATGGAGAGCTTTACAGATATGCAGTCAATTGTTTCTGAACGCATCTTTTGAAGTTTCATAGACCGGTAAAATAGAAATTGGCCTGTAATTCGATGGGCTCATAGGACTATCTCTTTTAAAACGCGTGTGATTCGAGATTTTTTTCATGTATTGGAAACAATTCCGGTTTCTAGTGATGCATTCATAATACATGAGGGGTTGAGAATCTGCTTGAACATCAATCACGAAGACAGCTCGCTGGTGTCCACGTTAACTCTATCTAGCCTGGACGTCAATGTGACGTCATCATAGCGGACATCTTGGATTAATTTATATTTTCTTGTAGATCTTCACCCAAATCTTATAGTATGGAAAGATTCAGCCTCTTCCCCAAGGGTTAGAAAATTATAAAAAGCAAATCATAAACTCATCGGCAAATTACACTAGATTGGGGCCGCGTGTTATAGGGTGACAGTGTCTGCATTTTATTGTACTACTGTGCAACTGAACCGGACGGTATGTTGTACATGTACGTATTTCGGTTCAGTTCATAATACAAATATATAGTGCAGCGTATTCCCTGTCTCAACATGCTCTGCCATTCATGGCGGAATGAATATACAGAATGACAAGCGTCTGATCCGTCATTCATAATTCAGCCGTCGTCTTTTAAAGAATATCCGCGTCCAGTGCAGTAAAGTATGCCCTTGTGCAAGCAGGATCTGTTTATCATTAAAATATAATTCTACTTGAATTTTAGTCATGATCTTTAAATACACACAGGCCATTTAATTCCAATAGGATAAGTTCTTAGCTATATTATAATATTTTGAGGTCCACTCTCTTAATTATAGCAAATACATAACTTTTTCTATTTATTATTGATATGAAACCAGGGGTCCCACTTCTGTTCGAAGGCCATCACGCTGTTATTTCTCAAGGCTGTATATTTGTCCACGTCACTCGAAGTATCAGCTGTTTAACTCCATCGAAACCCGGCTTACTTTACGACATCGGCAGGCGTATATATATATATTTTTTTAAAGCAAACTATGTGGTTAATCATACATATCATTAATATATATTAAATGAGATTGGTCACATAATAGACCCTTGGTGCACGTCATAGTTTTCCGTTAAAGAATCAAACTTTGCACATTGTGTTCGACTAACAATTCAGAACCATCTAGATATAACGATACGTTTCAAATAACAATGTTTCAGTGTCGACAGCGTCGAAAGCCTTCTTTAATTCTATATAAACAGCACCTGTCAAATCACCGTTATCCACATTTTTCAATATGAAGTCAGTGCATGACATCAGTGGTAGCCGTCAGAGTTGAATGCATCGTTCGAACTCCAGACTGTTGAGCACACAAAATGGAGAGCTTTAGAGATATGCAGTCAATTGTTTCTGAACGCATCTTTTGAAGTTTCATAGACCGGTAAAATAGAAATTGGCCTGTAATTCGATGGGCTCATAGGACTATCTCTTTTAAAACGCGTGTGATTCGAGACTTTTTTCATGTATTGGAAACAATTCCGGTTTCTATTGATGCATTCATAATACATGAGGGGTTGAGAATCTGCTTGAACATCAATCACGAAGACGGCTCACTGGTGTCCATGTTAACTCTATCTAGCCTGGACGTCAATGTGACGTCATCATGGCGGACATCTTGGATTAATTTATATTTTCTTGTAGATCTTCACCCAAATCTTATAGTATGGAAAGATTCAGCCTCTTCCCCAAGGGTTAAAAAATTATAAAAAGCAAATCATAAACTCATCGGCAAATTACACTAGGTTGGGGCCGCGTGTTATTGGGTGACAGTGTCTGCATTTTATTGTATTACTGTGCAACTGAACCGGACGGTATGTTGTACATGTTCGTATTTCGGTTCAGTTCATAATATATATATATAGTGCAGCGTATTCCCTGTCTCAACATGCTCTGCCATTCATGGCGGAATGAATATACAGAATGACAAGCGTCTGGTCCGTCATTCATAATTCAGCCGTCGTCTTTTAAAGAAGATCCGCGTCCAGTGCAGTAAAGTATGCCCTTGTGCAAGCAGGATCTGTTCATCATTAAAATATAATTCTACTTGAATTTTAGTCATGATCTTTAAATACACACAGGCCATTTAATTCCAATAGGATAAGTTCTTAGCTATATTGTAATATTTTGAGGTCCACTCTCTTAATTATAGCAAATACATAACTTTTTCTATTTATTATTGATATGAAACCAGGGGTCCCACTTCTGTTTGAAGGCCATCACGCTGTTATTTCTCAAGGCTGTATATTTGTCCACGTCACTCGAAGTATCAGCTGTTTAACTCCATCTAAACCCGGCTTACTTTACGACATCGGCAGGCGTATATATATATATATATATTATTTTTTAAAGCAAAATATGTGATTAATCATACATGAATTAACATTGCCCGTAATAAATTGGGATCTCAAAGTATTATATTTTGACAATGATTGCCTGTGCATGTAGATGAGAGGTGAATAGTTTAATAGGACGGGTTGACAGCACAACGTTGCATTGTGAAATGCATGTCATCTGTGAATTTGGTTACACCTGCCAAATTGTATATTCGGTAAATTTGCCAATTGTAAGTTTTCTAAGTATCTTATGAAATATTCAGGTTCACTTGTGTTAATATACAAGCGTCTAATGCGTCATTCAATATTCATTTTTATTAGTTTAAATTTCGTGAGATGCATAAACGTTCACCAGTTCACCTGAGCTGGACCTACATAATGTTTGTATAACTTGGAAGAACGCCAACCAATGTACGGAGAAATGTTTTGCATTTGTTAGGCATTATATGAACAAACTCCGTTTTATTGTATAGCAGGAAAAAATCAATATAAGATAACCTGGAAACCTACTTTAAAACTCCCGATAGACAAAGGTTCATCCCACCAATATCCTTGAAACATGTGTAAGCAGTCGCCATTTGCGCCCTTAATCTGTTATGTAAACTGTTAACCAAACCTGTAGCATAACCTGTTATGGTGATCACAAACTATTTGATAGGCCAGAAAACCTGATTTGTGTTTCAAATCTTCTTCGACAGCATCCACACCAACAGAAATTTACGGGAAACTTTTGCGCACAACACATCATTATCGCAGGTTTCAGTCAAGCGCTGACATTTCTGACCTTAGAACACCTAAAGAGCGAATTTCTGAAGATAATATTACCTTTATCAATAAGCATAACCGAAACAATCATAACTCCCTCCCAAAACAACTACACTCTCAAAACATGTGTTCATAATAAACACGTTAAGGTGTTCATCTGAACACATGATGTTCACATTTACTGAACACATAGTGTTATTATATGCCCGCTTGCTTATTTAAGATAACGTGCGTGTGTGTTAATAACACGTTTGTATGTTAATACTATTCCGTTAACTGTATTGTAGGCAATTTTTGTTTGATGTTGATTTAGTCTGTGAAATGAATGATGCATGAATTAATTAATAAACGAATGACTTTAATTAATTAATTTTAACGCTGTTCGGCCGATGATCTGTTTTATTTCTCTTTTACCGTACGGGTTTAGGCCTACCCGGTAATGAATTTCTTGATTTTATTGCGCGTAGTATTCTCCTCTATTCACTTTGAGGTCACACGGACTTAAATCTATCCCACAATTAAAAGTTTATGGGTGTGACTATTTTCGCAACTTCGGTGTGATTAACACTTAACGTTAAAGGGTTGTCTCAACCTATCAACACTACGCGTTAATATAATGACCCAGAATAAATATTGGTTCCCGAAATAGTGTTTTCGGGTACCATCCTCTAGGATCGACCGAACACATGCAACGATGGGTACCGATGATCAAGACGCTCATTGAATTAGATATATTTATTTATTTATTTAATTGCAATATCCAGTTTGTTAAATGAAAACAAATAACATTAACATTTGTTTACAATCTTGTTACTTTCGAGTCGCTTGCCGAGTATCACCTTCGCCCAACAACCCCTGGTTCAAGACTCGTTCACTCTGTTTCGCCATCTTGAACATGTTGAAATATTTGTTTCTTCCTCTGTTAGTATATTTTTACTTATTTAAATGGTTAGGCGTGCATCATTGTGACTAGTGGGAGCAACTATGATTATTCACACGGAGTTTCAAGGTTTGGTTGCGCGAAACAGTGACGACAGAGATAGTGTCATCACATGCTGCTTGTCCGTCGGAATAGGGGCCCCCACTCGTACCGTGTTTGTGGCAGTTTTATTCAAGGCCACATGCGCAGAGGTCGACAAATTATTTTCGCGCTAAAATCAGGGTCAACGCGTCTGCTTGTCCCTTTTTCACCCTTGCAGTTGGTTGTTGAAGGTGTGCACGAATTCTTCATCGAATTCCGACGACAATCTCTTGTCATCCGTGAGTATCACCAATTCGATGCACACAAACATCAAAAATTGATTTGTAAAACGACTGTTTCGTCGATTGCACCATAAATCAAAATCTAAATATATGTACAAAATGACCAGTCAACCTTGCTTTGGTTTGGTACTGCACTACAGGCCTGGTCACCGGCACCATCACTGTTAGTGTGGCGTAAATTTAATTAATTCATTAAACAGACATCAGACCTTGTATTTTGAGGGGAGTGATCTGGGTTAAAACATAGGACAGCTCCCCTCAAATTGCGAGGTCTGAGACATAGACACACTGAGCTTTCTGTAAATCTTCATCTAGGCCTACATGTATAATCTGCAGATTTTGTAGTCAAATTTATTTCCTGATGCAATACATGTACCCTGTACCGTAGTTGAAAATTCAGACTGCAAATTTATATGATGTATTGTGTGATATCTCTGCTATATAGGTCTAGGACCTATGGCCTCCATTGAACAGCAAAGCAATCACCACCGTTAATTGCCAAAGCAAATTCCGTATGTTTCATGAATTTAACATGCCGCTGAATATTGATCTTGGAAAATACTGAAAGTTCACAATTTTATTCCTGAAGGAAAACTACGATATCGATATAAATTTAGAAAACCAAAATTTAAGTTTTATGGCAATGCTCTTTGACAAACATGCCATTGACATTGTGGAGTTACTATTTATTGGTGTGTGTGGTTGTTTTTTACAACACAGTCAGTGTCTCTAAAACAAATCTTACCAACCGTGAGTGCGAAACGGCTGGCAGAAGAATAATGGCAGAAGAATACTATTATGGTTGCACGATGTGTGCTTATGGAACCCAAAACATTAAGCACTTCTGTACCCATATAGTGAGGCTCCATAAAAATGACCCCAGGTTTCGTGTATTCTGTGAATTCCAAAATTGTGGGTTTTGCACCAAAAGTTGGTCCAGTTACAGAGTTCATGTTTGCAGTAAGCACAAGGAGTATTTGCAAGTGTCAGAGCCAATTGCCCTCAATGCCAACATAGAGGTAACCCCTGAGGATTCAAGTGCTGAAGAGATTCCTTTATCAGAGCAAGTTGATTCCCAAACAGCTGCCTATCTTCTAAACCTTGACACGTGTCACAAACCGACTCAGAGTGCACTGCAAGCAGTAGTCGAGAATACTGAAGATCTTATAACGCAACAGATGTCCATTTATAAGAAGTGTGTGCGAGATAGCTTAATTAGTGAAGGGATTGATGCTGGAGTTCTTGATTCAATACCTTTCTCTGTTTTCCAACTTCAACACCAGTTACAAACGTGAGCAATACTATAAATGTGAATGTAACTTGATTTTGCCACAGGAAGTTGTTCTTGGGACTTCCATCAGGAGTGTCAATGGACACATGAAAGTTGTCAAAGAATTTGGATACTTCATTCCCTTGAAAGAAACAATAAAGTCTTTGCTGGCAATGTCAGAATTCCAGGATTTTGTTCAAAACCCACACACTTCATCTGATAATATACTTCTCAGAGATATTTGCGATGGTCAGTATATAAGGACGAATCCCTTGTTCAGACAGAACCACATGGCACTTCAATTCATGTTAAACACAGATGACCTAGAAATTGTGAATCCTCTGGGAACTAAAACAAAGAAACATAAAGTGTCCATGTTCTATGTCACAATTGCAAACATACCACCAGAGTACAGGTCAAAATTGTCAGCCATACATTTACTGGCTATAGCTAAAACTGTCCATCTGAAGAAGCACGGTGTAGACAAGTTACTGAAGGATTTTATCGACACTGTCAATCAACTATCGAGTGGGGGATTGCACATAGAAGTGAGAGGGAACAGTCAGTTAACAGAAGGTGCCTTGGTAATGGTACCTGCAGATACTCCTGCTGCTGCTTGGTTAGGTGATTTCAAGGAGGGTGTGGCTTTTGCTGAAAAGCCATGCAGGACATGCTCAATCTCCTACAAAGATATGAAGGTCAAACTTACAGAAAGTCAATTTCCATTTCGGACGGCTCCGGAGCATACACGACGATGCATGGCACTGAGAAAACTGTCTAAGAATGCTCGTCAGTATTGGAGCAAAGAATGGGGTATCAACAGAGAAAGTTGCTTGGATGGTTTGGTAAATTTTGACATAACGAAGTGCCTTGTACATGACCCCATGCATATTCTGTTAGAAGGCGTTGTACCCTACGAGTTGGCGCTTCTGTTGCATTACTTTGTGTATAGTGAGAAGTGGTTCACATTGTCTTGGTTGAATAGCCAACTTGAAAGTTTTCCGTACAATTCTAGAGAAATGAAAGACCGACCGGAACCTATTCAGAAATCACAGCTGATGGTTGATGTGAAAATTAAGCAAACATCTTCCTCCATGTTGACTCTGTGTGCAGTCTTGCCTTACATCATTGGATCCAAGATCCCAGAGGGTGATTCGAAGTGGGGGTTATTTCTTGTTCTGATGCAAATCACCCATCTCGTTACCAGTCCAGTTACATCGACAGACACATCTGCAGAACTTAAACTTCTTATTGAGTTGCACCATACACAGTTTATTATAGAATATCCAAGAGCGACATTTAGGCCAAAAATGCACTATATGTGTCATTTCCCAAGGCAAATCAAACTGTTTGGTCCTGGAAGACACCAATGGTGTATGCGATACGAGGCCAAGCACAATTTTTTCACTTCTATCAAGTGGAAGAATTTTAAGAATTTGGCCAAGAGAATGGCAGTGAAACACCAGAAGTGGATGTGTTATCAGATGATGTCCACTGGCGGGTCAAAGTCAGATGGATATCTATATGGGGGTGATTTGAGTGCAGAAGGTGAGCTTGTAATGGTCTCACAACTACCTTCAGGGCATGAAGAGGTACTGAGAAAGGTCATCTTGCCATTTTCAGACAGTTTATACACTGTCCGAAGTGTGCATATTCATGGTGCTGAATTTCGGTCAGGATGTATATTGTTACTGGGATATGATGAGGATTTTCCGATGTACTCTTTCCTTGACCAAATATATATGCACGATCAAAAAAAGCTGTTTGTTGGAAAGAAGGTTGATATTGTTGGGCTAAATCCACATCTGAATTCTTATGAAGTTCATGTCTCAACCGAGTTGCAGGCACATACTTACCAGGACTTGTTTTTGGGACTTCCACTCAGTGTTCATATGTACAAAGGTCTTTCTTACGTTTGTGATAAATACTGCCACATGGGAACTGTCAATCTTACCTGATGTGTCGCACAGTGTGCAGAATTTTAATGGATGCTGGGTTAGTATTTACGGTAGTAAGTTGGTCGGTGCTCGATATTTGTCAATTGACACATCCCAAGAATCTGAAAGCTGGAAGAACCCAGTGTTTTGGAGTTTAAGGTTTGTGGTACAAAGGACCACATTTGCCAAGACTTGTTAAAATCATTTCTTTTTAACTTTGCCAGCTATTTTATACATTTATTATGCTTAAACCTTTTTGTGGTATTATCACGGTGTAAAATCGATCGCGCATTAACATTTTTAAGCAGTGCAGACAGGCCTTCTGCAGTACATGATGGCGCATCTGCAGTGCAAAATTCCGTGGTAAGATACCTCTGGTGAGAATGGTCAAAATTCAGCTATTTCTCTGTTGCGGGCATGGGAATTTCAGTAGTCTGATATGAGGATTTCAGACTGCACTGCAGTAAGCACTGCATACGGTAGCCAAGAGAACCATGACGATGCAGTGTATAAATACGACTACACCGCCATGAATCCCCTTTTTTCTGTTCGATGGAGGGGACGGACCAAAGTGTCATAGCAAACTATGCAGACTGTCCGGCTATGAGCTAATGTCTTCTAAACATTTGTCATGATACTCACAACCTGCTGTGCAATTCCGGCAGTGCTGGAAGCTAGATTTGATTAGTAACAATCCATATTTTGTAAAACGGAAGCCGAGCAGATTTCGAAAGGGATTCCCCCAGTCAGATCACGAGTCACGTGACCACCGCGCGCAGAAAGCCAAACACAGTCCCCTGATACGTGATATGTTTTGTAATAATGGATAGCATATGGATTTTTTAAAAATATACTATCGGTTGTGATTAAATTGGTGTGCATTAGTCCCAACGACTAATATAACAAGTAGAATCTATTATTCAATGATTTATTTGTTTTAAAATAATGCATTATCTCTGCATTACAAAACCATGCCACGCATCAGGGAACTGTGACTGTTTGACACGCTTGATCACGTGACCAAGGATTTCCCAACAATGGCCGACTTCTGTTCAACACGTTGAAAAGGAACATCTTCGTTTTTACAAAAGTTGGATTACGAATTAAAACGAGCTTTCAGCAATGCCGGAATTGAACAGTGGGCTGTGAGTATTATGACGAATGTCTAGAAGGCATCGTTTCAGTGCGGAACAGTCTGCATAGTTGTGGAACGACACTTTCGGTCGACGCCGACACGCAACAACAACAACACGAAGCATGGCGGTGTAGTCGTATTTATACACTGCATCGTCATGGTTCTCTTGGCTATGCATACGGGAGCATTCAAGTATTACGTACGCAAAAATGTTTTTCCTCCGACCCCCCATACGCAAAATTTAACCTAGCGTACATAGGAAATCCTGACTTATTAGTATTTGACCGCTTCCCCGTCCTACTTCCTCCTCCCCCCCCCATTGCATACGTGATAATTATACTTGAATGCCCCCTTATTACACATGGTAGATGTTACCCCGTTATTGCGGCCAAGCTACTTTTCCTTATTTTCCTTATTCAAGGATTTTTCCCTAATTTTGGTCATTCAGTTCACCAAATATGTCCACTTAGTTATCCCTACTTTTTTCCAAAACTGGTTCTATTTTTTTTTTTGGAAAGAAAAATTCCACTGAAGATTGCCCTGTTATTATTTGAATAAAATCCCTATATTTTCCCAATTTTTTTAAGAAATTGAAAATATCCCTATTTTTGTAGCCATTGGCCTGCATCATGCAGTGACTGATCATGTCTCGTATTTCACAAGATCGAATTCACATGAATTTTCATAAAACATGTCACTTCTGTACAGTCACCTTGCGGGAATCAATGGCAATCTCCCATAACCTCCCCCCACCCATACACACACTGTTGGTCTCATTGCTATTTTAATTCAATATTGATAACCTACTGGTAGCTGAAATGATTCATGTAAATATTTTTCTTTATGTAAAATTAAATTGAAAATTGACGAAATTTGGCATTTGAACCAATAATGTACAGCCAAATGCAACATTAATGTAGTACATGTATCCTTATTCACTTGCCGTACGACATGACATTAAATTTGTCGAAATATTGAGTCTAATAATTACATATTTTGAGATTTACAAATTGCAGCTTTACCTTATAACCATTCTGTAATGATGGCGAGGTTGACTGGAAATTTTGTAATCACATGTAGTGCAAGTAGCTCAATTCTTGCTATTTGAATATTTTTGGTTTATATATTGTTTGTGTGTTGCATTGGTGTTGCTCCTTGCCCTGATGTATTATATACAGGAAGGTCGAGAATTATTAAGGCCATGCTCCTGAAAATATGGAGGAGGGATCGAGATCCCAAGTTTCGAAAAGCTGTTGTAGCTTCAACATTGGAAGAGCTCAAGAGAGGTGAGCAACTTTATATGTGGAATTGAAAGATAAAAATAAGGCTAAAAAAATTATATGTATGTTTCGCACTAGCCTACGTACCTTAATTTTTTCAACCTTCATTTGAAATTTTATATATTGCCA
>JAVTVY010017521.1:0-61079 GCA_036873755.1 Hanleya hanleyi | reverse complement strand
GGACCGTTATTCATCACCTCAATATACATATCAGGTGAACATTCAACAGGAGGACCGTTATCCATCACCTCAATATACATATCAGGTGAACATTCAGCAGGAGGACCGTTATCCATCACCTCAATATACATATCAGGTGAACATTCAACAGGAGGACCGTTATCCATCACCTCAATATACATATCAGATGAGCATTCAACAGGAGGACCGTTATCCATCACCTCAATATACATATCAGGTGAACGTTCAGCAGGAGGACCGTTATGCATCACTTCAATATACATATCAGGTGAACGTTCAACAGGAGGACCGTTATCCATCACCTCAATATACATATCAGGTGAACATTCAACAGGAGGACCGTTATCCATCACCTCAATATACATATCAGGTGCACATTCAACAGGAGGACCGTTATCCATCACCTCAATATACATATCAGGTGAACATTCAACAGGAGGACCGTTATCTATCACCTCAATATACATATCAGGTGAACATTCACCAGGAGGACCGTTCTCTTTAACTTCAATATACCGGTACCTATAATGTGAACATTCAACAGGAGGGCCGTTTACTATTGCTTCAGTAAACATATAAAGTCAACATTCACCAGGGGTGCGGTTTTATATATCTTCATTCTGTATATAAGGCGAACATTCACCAGGAGGACCGTTCGCTACCACTTGAATATACCTATAAGGTTAGCATTCACCAGGGGGACCGTTGTCCATCACCTCAATATATCTATAAGGCGATATACATGTTCTCTTTCACTTCAATGTACCTACAAGGTGAACATTCATCAGGAGGACCGTTCTCTATTACCCCAATAAACATATAAAGTGAACATTCATCAGGAAGACCGTTCCTATTACTTAGATATACCTGTTCTCTATTACCTCAAGATACCTGTGAACATTTACCAGGGAGACCATTCTCTATCATTTCGATATGCCGATAACGTGAACATTCACCAGGGGGACCATTCTCTATCATTTCGATATGCCGATAACGGCCGTTCTTAGGCATACTGGGGTGATAGATAACGGTCTCCTGGTGAATGTTCACCTTATAGGTATACTGAGGTGATAGATAACGGTCCTCCTGTTGAATGTTCACCTTATAGGTATACTGAGGTGATAGATAACGGTCCTCCTGGTGAATGTTCACCTTATAGGTATACTGGGGTGATGGATAACGGTCCTCGTGTTGAATGTTCACCTTATAGGTATACTGGGGTGATAGATAACGGTCCTCCTGGTGAATGTTCACCTTATAGGTATACTGAGGTGATAGATAACGGTCCTCCTGGTGAATGTTCACCTGATATGTATATTGAGTTGATAGATAACGGTCCTCCTGCTGAATGTTCACCTGATATGTATATTGAGGTGATAGATAACGGTCTTCCTGTTGAATGTTCACCTTATAGGTATACTGGGGTGATAGATAACGGTCCTCCTGTTGAATGTTCACCTTATAGGTATACTGAGGTGATAGATAACGGTCCTCCTGGTGAATGTTTACCTTATAGGTATACTGGGGTGATGGATAACGGTCCTCCTATTGAATGTTCACCTGATATATATATTGAGGTGATTGATAACGGTCCTCCTGTTGAATGTTCACCTGATATATATATATTGAGGTGATAGATAACGGTCCTCCTGTTGAATGTTCACCTGATATGTATATTGAGGTGATGGATAACGGTCCTCCTGTTGAATGTTCACCTGATATGTATATTGAGGTGGTAGATAACGGTCCTCCTGTTGAATGTTCACCTGATATGTATATTGCGGTGATGGGTAACGGTCCTCCTGTTGAATGTTCACCTGATATGTATATTGAGGTGATGGATAACGGTCCTCCTGTTGAATGTTCACCTGATATGTATATTGAGGTGATGGATAACGGTCCTCTTGGTGAATGTTCACCTGATATGTATATTGAGGTGATGGATAACGGTCCTCCTGGTGAATGTTCATCTTATAGGTATATTAAGAGCATAGGGGATGGGTCTTCCTGGTGAATGTTCATCTTATATTGCGGGGATAGTGCATGGATGGGTCCCCCTCGTGAATCTTTACCTTGAATTGTATATTGAAATGATAGAGAAATGTCCCTGATCGCGCTATTCAACCTTTTTTCGTGGATTAATAACCATTTTGAATGACCTTCATATACATTTTATTTATACTCAAGTGAAAAATATATATACAGTATGGGTAGGGTAATAATGTTTTTGCATTTTTTTCAAATATATGACAGGTAACAATGTCATAAATGTACAGGGGTTTTTTTTCATGTGATAAAACTTTATTCACATAAGTCGCATGCATCAAAATTTCAGATAAGTTCAATTTGCATCCCAGTTCGTTGAAACATACGATATGCTTGAAAGAGGAATCTCTTTTCAAAAATAGAAAAAGGATTGCGTATTTCAAAGGCTCTCGCGGAGGTATGGGTGCTGCAATTAAAGTACTCGTACAAATTCGGGATTAAATGTCGGGTATGTTGTCAAAAGGCACGCAGTTAAATTAAAGGACAAATGAAAAGTACATTTTGCAGTCTGTATTATAAAGAAAACGGGGTACGAGGAGAACTATATATTATATTTATTTCGAAATCTGGAAAAGGGTGTGAAACAGTTGCTTGAACATTTTGTACATGACCACCAAACTCTTCGCAAAATTTATTTCTGAGAGTTTTAACAGGAGAAGTCCTTCCAGGTAATAGCACTGGCTGTTAGGTATCTTGTTACTCATGTTTTCACTTTGTATTACTATTTCTTGTAGTACACTGAACTATTGTGTGTTTGATATGGTTTCTCGGCCATAACCAATGTGAATTGTGTTAGTGCCAATAAAGAATTGAATTGAATTGAATTGAATTGAATATCTGCTACACAATGAATATACCCGGCATTGCTCTGTAACGATAGTAGAACTGGCAAATGGCCTATTAACCCTATCTGGCCTGGGGATTTGGGGACCTGTCAAGGCCTTGGGGAGGGGGGATCCGACTCCCGCCTCTCTTAAATATTTTCCTTACCCCTTGAGCTAGGGGCTGAAACTTACCACACTATACACTTGGGTCAAGCTCTATCAAGTATGCAAAAATATCCAAGATGGCCGATGTGATGACATCACAGTGACGTCATTTTCATTTTTTCAACAGGAGAAAAAACGGTCCTCCTGGTGAATGTTCATCTTATAGGTATATTAAGAGCATAGGGGATGGGTCTTCCTGGTGAATGTTCATCTTATATTGCGGGGATAGTGCATGGATGGGTCCCCCTCGTGAATGTTTACCTTGAATTGTATATTGAAATGATAGAGAAATGTCCCTGATCGCGCTATTCAACCTTTTTTCGTGGATTAATAACCATTTTGAATGACCTTCATATACATTTTATTTATACTCAAGTGAAAAATATATATACAGTATGGGTAGGGTAATAATGTTTTTGCATTTTTTTCAAATATATGACCGGTAACAATGTCATAAATGTACGGGGTTTTTTTTTCATGTGATAAAACTTTATTCACATAAGTCGCATGCATCAAAATTTCAGATAAGTTCAATTTGCATCCCAGTTCGTTGAAACATACGATATGCTTGAAAGAGGAATCTCTTTTCAAAAATAGAAAACTCCCGCCTCTCTTAAATATTTTCCTTACCCCTTGAGCTAGGGGCTGAAACTTACCACACTATACACTTGGGTCAAGCTCTATCAAGTATGCAAAAATATCCAAGATGGCTGATGTGATGACATCACAGTGACGTCATTTTCATTTTTTTTTGTCGATTTTTCTGTCAGATTTTTCTATTTATTTTATCTTTGCCATTTCTCGGCAAAAGCTGCAAGATAAATTAGTAACTAATAGTCATATGATAGATGTGAAATAAAATCGTTTTTGCTCACTTTTCCTCACAGAAAAGCAAAAATTTTGAACAAAAATGACGAAAACATCACTTCCCTGTTACACCCCATACGGTCACAATTTTGAATTTACCCATGATCCTCTGCTCGGAGGGTCATGCAAATAGGACCAAAATGACCTCAATATGGTATGCTACAAAGTCATAGAGTGTCAGCTCTCAAGTATTTGGCGTTCCGAAAATAGGACACAAAGTTTGGTAGGGGACCATATTGCCTCCCCCCCCCACCTCGCAACCGGCCTATAGTCAACCATTTTTTTTCCAATCAAAAATTCAATTTCGAATATCCTTATTATAACCATAATCTTACGACCAAGAGATATTATTTAGCCTATCATGCGTTGAAAAACATGTTGTTTCTGATTTTTTTTTTAGAAAAGTTCAAATATATCGAATTTAAAAAATAATGGCGGAGGAAACTACACACATATTCAATTCCGGCTTTTTTGATACTATTACTGTGCAATCGACATCTGAATCGCAATTTCCAAAACACGTTGTGAACATTGTCAATTCGCAGTATCTTACTTGTGACAAAACTTAGGACCAGAATTCTCTTTTTTCAAAATATCCAGGCAGATAAAAAGTTATTTCTCATTAACTAGATATGAAATATGGTAAGATATGATATCATCAATAAATTATTTGCAGAACTGGATAGCTGGAAATTATTTCAAACATGAAAGCCTTTGTGAACATCATTTAAGATTACCTTTTTAATTGAAATTTGATAATTAGAAATGTTTTTAACTGAATCTATAGCACAACAGTACACTCTTAAAAACGCAAATGTTACATTTAACATCTATAGGGGGTTGGAGGAGAGAAAGCATTTAGAAAGTGTTGTTTCACCACTTTTAAGTGTTGGATGCAACAGCTTAATATGTTGCATTTAACACTTAAAAGTGGTGAAACAACACTTTCTTAATTTTTTCTGAATTGTTTTTTTAGCACTGGAACAAACCATTGGGCATTTATTCGTTGTTCTGGCTACGATTTTACAATACTACCCTTACAATGCCCACGTAGGCCCAGCTGGGTGGCAAAAATTATGTATATACAAGAGATGTACATGAAATGGCTAACACCTTACATGTCATATTTCATCTATTTGCGGAATGCTAAAAGAAAAGAAATATATATACCCCCCCATCCTCTTTCAAACAAAGACAACTAATATAAACATTCCCAGTAAATTTATGCTAATAACTCCCCCCCCCCCCTATTAAATTAATCCCCGAAATAAGACAGGCACCAGCAGGCGAAGTATTCAACACCAAAGAACAAATGGTAACAAGAAAAATAAAAATAAATCGGCGCTAAGAATGAAAATGATTGACGACAGAGCTGTAATTTCTGGGTGGCTGGACACTCGTGGAGATAGGTTGGTGTACGTGCAGAATATGACACCAGAGAGAAACATCTGGCGGACGAAGAACAGTCTAGTAGTATATCTTGTTACATTGTTGCTTAATACTGCCGCAAGCAGCTGGGCAGAATTATCGTCCATACATCGTGGAGATCTTTCCGGTCCTGCTGGTGAATACGGTCCTGCTGTTGAACGTGCCTGCTCGTGAATGTAGGCTGGCCAGTACTGTTGCGTAAATGGGAGCCATCCCCCCAAAATTTGGGGGGTGAGTAGGCGGCGTATGATTATCTGGGTTGTCACTGACCTGCTGACTCCGCCGAGTTAGAAGCGAATTGCTAAACATAACGTGGGCTATATAATTGGGAAATGACTTTCCGTTTCGGAGCATATCAATCGCGAACAAATTATTGTCGGTATGTATACTTGGCCGTGAAAGCGAGTTATCTAATACAGGAAGTAGTTCGCGGGTAGACACGGCTCGCTTTGAGACAACCTCCCCACAGCGCATGCTCCATTTCGCAGGCTCCAATAACATCCCTGCCTCCAATAGCGGAAGTTGACCTTTACTACGTTGCTATGACGTATAGGGGAAACCAACCAACGCACGGTTCAGTTTGAATCCGACCAAACGACTCTTTAGTGTTGCACATGAGCGAACTACTTTTTATATGCTCTGTCCAGATAAACAGGGAAAATTATCTGCAGATAATTCTTTTTAACGCTAGGTCAACGGAGGTATTATGCAGACTTGAAAAGTAATCAAAATTTTCGTTAAACATCTATTTTACTATATATGATGTCACTTCCGGCGATGTGCGCGAAGGCCCCGAATCCGGTCCAAAAATCTGACTGGTGGCTGGGGTGTTATTAGACCCCCAGCGAGGTGGTTGTGGTGGCTGGGCAATCTAGCCCCAGAACTCACTTTAGCTGCGAAAACTGACGGAAATAGCCGAACGTGAGATTGGTGGCTGGGGTGTTATTAGACCCCCAGCGAGGTGGTTGGGTGTTGATGAGTTGTTGGATTATAAGATTAAGTCTTAAGGCCAGAAGTCCAGACCAGAAATTTTACAGAAAGAGATTCAGTAAAGAAAAAGCAAAATAAATTGGAAGTAATAAAATTCTTATCTTTGCTATTTATTTATTCTAAAATGTATCGCCTGTAAAGATCTTGAACTAAGAAATGTACCGTGAAATTTAAATAAAACATTGAGTTGCTGGGCCGCAAAATCCGTATGGGAAGCGGCCCTTGTGCTAAAATTTCAATAAATATTCAATACTAGGACATAACACATATGTAAAGTTCATAAGAAAATGTTAAATTTGTCTATAAAATTTGATTTTTGTTTGGGAACGAGTTGACTCAAGGTTGGGGACGAGTTGACTCAAAGTTGGGGACGAATTGACCCGAGTTGGGGACGAGTTGGGTTGGGGACGAATCGACCTGTTGCCATCCAGGATAGGCGTAGCCGAGATCAATTCAACTGAATTGCAGGCCTATCGAGTAAAATCAAGTGTGGGTTTGATAAGCAGCTCACTTTTAAATTGTTCATTTATCGGTTATACATAAACTACCTGCTTGATCGGTAGTCCAAGCGCGGATCTAGCGAAACTTCATAGATGGAGGCGGGGCGTCGACTATCACAGCCCAACAGGGAGCTAGGGTCCAGGGTCCGCGTAGGCCCCGGAACTCCGGGGTGCGTTCTAAGCGTTTTCCCGGACCGGATATGAATCCTGAACATGATGTATGCAGATTTATGGTTCTATCTTCACGTTTGTTTCGCAATTATAAGCACACAATGACGTTGAAAAAATCCTGAAATCCTGAATCCATTTGATTTTCTAGTTATATTTAACCAGAAGTTCATAGTTTCATGAACTTCTGGTTGATGATGGACTTCTGATTTAACACATATACAAAACGATGACCTTTACGTCTTGGAACATTAAAAACCAATACGCGCGTACCGGTACCTATATAACTGATGGTCCAGGGATCGCCTAGGTCCCGGAAGATCCGGAGTCCTAGGTTGCACGTTTCCCGGAAATAAATCTGAAAATAATATGTGTAGATTTAAGGTTCAATTTTCACTTTTGCTTCCCATAAGCACGCATCGATATCGAAGTATGATCACACCTTATACGATTGCCGGACTTTTGACTTTCTGGTTTGACATACAAAACAGGCCTTTAACAAACCACATTCGTGTGTCAGTACATATGTATTGAAACCCCAACTTAAATAGTACGCCCACAAACCACATGAATGGGGTGGGGGGTCTGTTTAGTACACCTATATACTCCAATCACATAATCCACATTCGTGTATTTTCCATGCAGGCCCCCACCGGAAATTTTGAATTTTTACGCTTGATTTCCTGCATTTTAGCGTAGTTTAGTGCTAAACTGGAGTTTGATATCTTACAAATTTTTCGTATTTTCAATCTACGGACAAAATGGGGGTGCGTTCGCACCAGTGGTAGCGACGCCCTTGGCGAATTTAATTCTCAGACCAACGATCGAGGGTCCAGGGGGGCCCGTGTAACCTTGCACAATTCAATTTTTGTTTTTTGTTTTTGGTTTCTCAAAATCAAAAATTGAAATTTGACCGTCAATTTTCAATTTTCGTTTTTCGTTTTCGGCTTCTCAGAATCAAAAATTGAAATTTGATATTCAATTTTCAATTTTCATTTTTCGTTTTACTTCGCGCAAAAATGAAAATCAAATATTGAAAATTGCCTCGACTTGTCCGTTTTTCGTTTTTTGATTTTAACTTTAACGCATCAATGTTAACTGCGCACGCGCAAGGCTTATGATGTCACTTTCGGTCCGCGGAGTAGTATGGAAAGCGCAAATCGGATTGTTTAGGCAGGTGTGGAGCACAATATGGAAAGCCAGTAGGGGGAAAGATATGGGAGTGTCACCACACGATAGATCCCTGGAGCCAGGCATTCGAGCTAGATTATAATGGGCCAACTGCGCATGTCCAGAAGTGAGTAGGCATTCGCGCAGTAGGTGTGAAGCATTATATGGAGAACAACAGGGATGATACACATATGAGTTTCATTAAAGTAGGGTAAAATATTAAATACTTGGGTACCCTAATCATAACCCCAAAAGGAACTTCCCGCGTCGATGCGTTGAAGCTTTTGACACCCGCACTTAAAGCGTTGAAGCGTTTTTGACGCTGAACGTTGACGGGCATGTGAACGCTCCAACGATCCATGTCCCAAAAATAGAGACTGAAGATTGGACCTGAAGCGTTAAGGCAGTCTGGCATCAAACGTGACGTTTGCTCGAAATGGTGGTTTACGGAACGCTGGCAATACACGGATTTCGCGGCCCATCACCGCGATGCTTATTCTTATTGGTATTAGGTCTTTGTTGGTATCTTTATGAATACTATATTTCAAATCAATAACAAATAGCGGTTGTGTGCATGAATGCTGTTCGCTTTTGTAGCACTCTAAACATCTATTTTTAGAAATGAGAAAATCTAAGACTGCGTCTTGATTGGCTCAGGCCTCAGTGCCAATAACCAATGACAACTGCGGGATGCCACCTATCCAGACCTGTCTGGTGCATCTTCACAAGTCCAGGTAAATCGTGAATCCTCTCACAGGGGTTACCCAGACATTTTTGGTGATTCGAGTGAGTTTTTGTGTCCTTGCCTCAATCTCGAACATTTCATCCCCCGAGGTTATTTTGAATTAGCATGTCGGTATCCAAAGCCGGCGGTTTTTGCTTTGACTCTCGATGACGATTTCAGCCTGACATCAAAGTTATGCCAGCGATGTCACATCTCAAACATTGCAGCTAGTGGTTTGGCGTAATGAGCTTGCTGAGCTTGTTCAATAATTGGTTTGATTTAGAGGATACCCCTCGATCTTTGTTTTATCCAGAACTACCGTGGGCAACTAACCAAGGCAATGCATAGATACCCTAACAAATCGATCAATACACTGGCTCCCGAGGATGGCCTGGTGGGCCACATGCCTCCCACGCTCCACACCTATTATACGACACGATTTGCGTGTTCGATTCTACTCGTCATACCGGAAGTGACATCATAACCTGTCCACGTGCAAACTTACCTTTGATACGTCAAAGTTAAAATCAAAAAACGAAAGCAATTTTCAATATTTGATCTTCATCTTTGCGTCAAGCAAAACGAAAAACGAAAATTGAAAATTGACTGTCAAATATCAATTTTCGTTTTTTGTTTTTGTAATCCCAGAATCAAAAATTGAAAATTGACGGTCAAATTTCAATTTTTGATTTTAAGATCACAAAAAAAAAAACGAAAATTGAAAATTGACGGTCAAATTTCAATTTTTGATTTTGAGATTACAGAAACAAAAAACGAAAATTGAAAATTGACGGTCAAATTTCAATTTTTGATTTTGAGAAACGAAAAACGAAAAACGAAAATTGAGCTGTGCAAGGTTACACGGACCCAGGGGCAGTGGAAAAAGCAATTTTCAATATTTGATCTTCATCTTTGCGTCAAGCAAAACGAAAAACGAAAATTGAAAATTGACTGTCAAATATCAATTTTCGTTTTTTGTTTTTGTAATCCCAGAATCAAAAATTGAAAATTGACGGTCAAATTTCAATTTTTGATTTTAAGATCACAAAAACAAAAAAAAACAACAATTGAAAATTGACTGTCAAATTTCAATTTTTGATTTTGAGATTACAGAAACAAAAAACGAAAATTGAAAATTGACGGTCAAATTTCAATTTTTGATTTTGAGAAACGAAAAACGAAAAACGAAAATTGAGCTGTGCAAGGTTACACGGACCCAGGGGCAGTGGATCTTCTCAGACGAAGCTCCGAGATCCTAGATCGCGTTTGTAAGCGCTTTCCCGGAAACAAATCTTAACATACCGGTACTGTATGCAGATTTATGGTTTTCACGTTTGTTTCCTCATTAATAAGCAGGCATCGATATTGAAAAAAATCACACCTTGATCATGTCTGCATCCAGTTGACTTTCTAGTTATATTTAACACATACAAAATGATATCCTTGACGTCATGAAACATTAGAAACCAATAAGGATACCGATACGATTCATTTAGACAAAGGTAAAATAAGCGAATCTTCTCATACCCGGTACCAATTGGCGAGGGCCCAGGGGTCGCCTATAGGCACCGGAGGCGGTCGCCGGGGATGCGTTCCACGCGTTTTTCTGGAAATAAATCGGAACATAATGTATGTACATATAAGGTTCTATTTTCCCTTTTGTTTCGCATAAACACGCATTGATATTGAAAAATATCACACCCATGCCTGACTACAGTTGACTTTCTGGTTTAACACATACAAAACAGACCTACAACACACCAGGCCAAGAGGTGTGCTCGTAGCTATAATGCCCGATTTTATGTATCTATCTCAGAGATACCCGCACCCCACCCCCATTATATAGGGCCTACTCTCTAAAATAATTAGATTGAAATTCAATCTACCAGATTGAAATTAGTGACCAATCTTTCATCGGACGGAAAATATTCAATCTAATAGATTGAAAACGATAAAATGAAAGTAGTATACAAAGGGCATATTGACGCTTATTTGGACGAGTGCGCAGGTGTTTCTGCGCAGGTTTGGGGAGGTCATGGGGAGGTGTGCGCAGGAGTGTTGCGCAGGTATGACGTCGTTTCCTGTCTGCGTGAATAGGGCGTGACCTTGGAGCACCTTGGTGATGCGGTCTGGCGGTGATGCGGTCTGCTTCCGCGGACAGAAAGTAGTCCCAAATACGTGTGTTTTCGTGAGAATGTTCGGCAATCTTCAGGGGCGAGAGGGGCCCCTAGTGGACTGATTGGGTCGAATGAGGTGTCAAAGTAAAGCGCTCCTCCAGGGCTATCCAGTCATGGGTGGGTGCATGTAAAATTAGGACTTGTCTCGATACTATAAAAAGCGGAACACTGACTTTACCCCTAACATAGGGGAAAACTCCTATCGACCCTATCCCAAAGGGTTAATATCGGTCCCTGGTTTATCGGGGTCTGGGTGCATGGGTGGGTGCATGTAAAATTAGGATTTGTCCCCGAAAATATAAAAAAAGCGGAAGACGGACTTTATACCTACAATAGGGGAAAACTCCTATCAACCCTATCTCAAAGGGCAATTATCGGTCCCTGGCTTATGGGACAAGACCACTATTAAAAATAGCCCCGATCCGTTAATCCCTTTAGGCAATCCCTTTAAGTGAATTGTTTTCAATATTTTTTCCAGTCTCTGTTGCGAGGAATAATTGAGGGCCAGTGGTAGGTGATTGGAGTATGATATGTGTTTGGTTCCGCTGTGAGTTTGATTTTAACTCAAGGCCTAATAAGGAGTTGCTAAGAGGGACTATTTGGGTGCCTGTGCACCGCTTTCTGAAAGCAGAGAAAAAAAGCCAAAATTATGACGTCATTTGTACGATCGCGCATAACTCAAAATTTCGAAGAAGCCTGTCCGGTTGTAGCACTTGAATAAAAGTACTTCTTGCCGAAATATGGGAGTCTAGACTTAATTAATGAATCGAGGAGTTGCAATTACGTTAACAGTTTTTAACATTGCCGCCAATGTAAATTGTAATAGTGGTCCGACCCCTTATCGGGGCCTGCTGAGAGAGATAGGGTGGGGGAGTGGGTGTATGTAAATTTAGGATTTGTCCCGAAAATATAAAAAGCGGAACACGGACTTTACCCCCACAATAGAGGAAAGCCCCTATCAACCATATCCCAAAGGGCTAATATCGGTCCCCGGGCCTATCAAGTCATGGGTGGGTGTATGTAAAATGAGGATTTATCCCCGAAAATATAAAAAAGCGGAACACGGACTTTACCCCTAGAATAGGGAAAAACTCCCATCAACCCTATCCAAAAGGGCGAACATCGGCCCCCGGGCTTATCGGGGCCTGCTGAGAGAGCTGGGTGTATCCAGAAAAAAAATATAAAAAGCGGAACACGGACTTTACCCTACAATAGGGGAAAACTCCTATCAACCCTGTCTAGTGGGGGCTAATATCGGTCTCCTGGCTTATCGGGGCCTGTGCATGGGTGGGTGCATGTAAAATTAGGGTACTCATCTTACATCCGGGTTTCCCAGTGGGTTTTTCCATGTAGGTTACTGCGCAGGTCACGTGGGTTGGTGGGTCTGCGCAAGTGTGTGACGTCACTTCCGGTTTTCAGAATGACCTTCGAACACAGAAGAGTTTCAATTTTTCCTTAGACCCCAGACGTATGATTTTCAATCCGGTTTTTCCCCGGCCCCGCCGCACGCCTGGCCGCACGCGCACGCGCGGGTTATCCGGAAGTGCGTGGGTGAATTTCGCGTCAAAAGGTCAAAGGTCACATCCAGCTCAAAAGGGCAAATTTCCCCTTTCCGGTAATGTTCGGCCCTCTCCGGGCCAATAGATAGTTTCTATCCGCCCTTCCGAAGAACCCATGGAATTGCACAGAGTCCCCGACAATATCGCCAGCATTATGCCCATGTTCAATGCCCAGTGGGGAACCTTCAGTTTTTACATTATATCACATCGGGGTATATATTTCATCCAAGTGTAGCGGATAGCGGTTGTCGTGAATAACAACAAGTTCAGCAATGTTTATACAGTTTATTATAGCCAATGTTACATCATACCCAGGCTGGGGAACCGCCCTGGGTATGTTTAGTATGTTCACAGCAAAATAAATTGAAATATCAAACACCATGTTTCATTATTTAACGCACCGTCGCATTAGGTACAAGTGTTTACTGAGCTCAAGTCAACGATCAGCATGTAGACATAGAGAGTATATACGGCATGTTATGCTATTCATCAGTGCAAGGGGGACGCATTCAGCCGATGGGAGTGGTCGGTCAGCATGGTAACGAAGAACGTAACATTGGTGACCCTTCCTACGACTCATTGTGTGTTGGGGCGTTGACGTTGTGCCCATCTCAAGGGATCCACGGTGTCCAATTTCTCCAGCATCGTCTCTAACGACGCCCGGTATATGATGGTGAACGGCTGGTCAAACACATGGCTGTTATTACTGGCAAAATAATACCGTAACTGGTCCGTCTCTTTGTGACGTAAGATGTACCCGAAAGCGACATTCAATTTGAAGGCCATAGCTTGGTCATTGGAGATGGTTTCCACGTAGCTGCGTAGACGGTCAGTCGGTCAGTGGGAAATTGCAGATATCTGGAATAGGGCGCTCACGGTGGAAACAGTGCCGTATCATGGGCCATTGGCGCCGATAGATGTCACTCACTGGATGGGCGTCCTGTAACAGATCGCTAGGAACATCCACTGCATCTTCCAGAAAATGTTCGATGTCGTCAGGCGTATGACTGGCAACAGTAATGCTAGGGACTGGCTGGATATCTAGTTGACCACAATCGTTACATTGTTCCGTCGTCCCCTCGTGGAATGAGCGTTCGTGGCGCAGTAAAAGATCCTCCCGATTGAATGACCGTGCGCAGGTCATCGTTGTGGGTGGAGGCCTCGTGGCGTCGTAAATTATCTAGGCGAGTAAACTGCTTCTGGCAAGTTGTGCAAGTGAAACATCTTGATGCTTGACAGAGTGTCGGATGTACTGGTGTACGACTGAGCCGCATTGCGCGCACGCGCGCGCGTGTGTGTGTGTGTATGGCAGTGGATTTTACATCCGGGACCTTGTCAACATCCGGGTTTCCCAGTGGGGTTTTACCATCGTTCCTCCGTCTTCCATCCGGGTACTGTGGTTTTACATCCGGGTCCTCATCTTACATCCGGGGTTTTCCATGTTTACTGTCACGTGACCGGAAATGACCTTTAACCGCTGACATGAGCTCTAACTTTTAACCTATTAACCTTTAACATCCGCATGTAAACACACACATAGCGGTTCCTCCAGCGTAGATGTGCTGTGATGGAGGGGCTAATAAAAGGATTGACCTGTAATCTTTGTTGTTGTTGCTCTCTTTATGGACTAACCAATCAGAATAGTACGTATCGCGGACTACACCCGTAGAGCTACTTATAGGTGCGCATGTGTGACATGTTCTATAAAACACGTCCCTCTGGATCCCACACTCCCATTCCTACGGTTGCAGAACCATGACGGACACCCATCCCTATGCGGCTCGCATTTCACAGCATGCGACCGTGGTTAATTCACTCACGGGTTACCGAGCAGTGGTTCGGTCCATGGTTGCAGATGGCGACGGCAACGAGGGGCGACGCCATATCCTGAAAGAGTTCACAGAAGCGGTCCTCGACAGAGTGCACTCGATGGAGAGGTGTGCTATCACTCACCACTACTGGACTATGACAGCCATCCTTGATGCCAGGACTATGGACCACGAGCGCTCACGCCGGTACCAGCGACGGCTCGCTGGCCTAGTAATGGTCTTTGCCCTGTTGACCCTGACGCTGTGGCAATGACAGCGACAGAAAAAGAACGGCTCTTCAGAGCGTCCACAGATGCGCTTATGTGCAACCGATATATACGAGGGTCAGTCACAGTGTGCGTCATTCACCGTTCGTCATTGGGTCAACCATGTCACCGAGGGACCTGACCATAAATACGAGAGACAGTCAGAATGTGTGTCACTCACCGTTCGTCATTGGGTCAACCATGTCATCAGTCCTACGAGCCATCCTTCCCCTTACACCCCAGGTGGGGTTACACGTCTATGAAGGTAAAGTCATCATCATTGAAGACCGTGGAGATGTTTGCTGGTCGCGCGCTGAGACCGTATCGAATACGGTTACGCTACAACCTGACGGCTGGACCAAACGTAAACGGGTGTTGAGCGGTGAGCTCGACTTAAACCTCATCCACATAGACAATGCAATCTACGTACACCGTGGACCCTTCTTCCCACGCCTGGGTCGCTACCAAGACCCCACTCGAGGCTTCACCCTAGACCCCGATCTGTGGACAGCCTTCGAGAAAGTGGTGCCTATCGTGGACCAGCTGTTTACACCGGACGAGCGGTCAGCTGTTGAGTTGGAGTGGGCTCGTGCCCTGAGAGAAGCGGCGGCAGAACCCAATGAACAAATTACCAAACCTAGCAATGAAGCGGAGGCAGACGACGATGCCATTGATTATCCGGCTAGACTCATTCAGCCCAGTGACATGACCACCCGATCCTTGACCTCACGTCATAAACTTTTTCTCCCTACAAATACGAGAGACAGTCAAATCTGGTACCATTCGCGTACTGACCATGACGGAGCATGTGATACGGGCGTTTCTCGGCTTGACCCCCGAGGTCTTCCTGCACGTCTATGCGGATAAGGTCGATATCATGGAGGAGGTGGGAGACATCTGTGATGCGGACCCTACACAACCGTGCCTGGCTAACATTCGTCTGCCCTGGTAGGGCTGGACCAAATTCAAACGGGTGAACTGGACGGCGACCTCATTCACGTGCCATTCCGTCTCGTAAAACGTCCCTAGCAACGGTTCCCCTTGAAGATCTTCAAGTTCATAGACTCGCTGCTGTCGGGGTAGGCGCCGTTTAATCAGGAAGTGCTCATCGCTCCAGTTGAGCAAGTAACTTTTCTCAAATGGACCTTTGACTTTGCTGATCCGTACAGGGTCCCCGACCTTGACCACCTCCTTCGGCGTTCGCTGCGATTGCCTGGGGTACAAGACACGCCGGACTTGGGCTTCATTGCGTTGGGTCACGGTAATGGGGACTCTCTCTGTACTCCGGTGATAGGCTCGATTGTAACCACTCACAAGTTTCGGGAGAACATCGATGTACCGCCTTGTAGTCTTATAGGTGAAATATTTATACATGCGGCCTTTGAATGTTCTGTTGAACCTTTCTACCACGGAAGCCCTGGTCTCGTTGCACGTATGGAAGAAAAACACCTGGTCTTTCCGAAACTGTTGGAACGGTCTGTTGAGAAATTCCATGCCTTCGTCGGTTTGCAAATACATTGGTTTGCGCCCGGTCTTGAAGATGTCCTTGAACGCCGCTATGAGATTCGCCCCCGTTTTCGTCCGGATGGGTACCACCCACGCATACTTCGACAGGATATCGATGCACGTCAAGATATACCGATTCCTATCGTTGTGTTTGGCAAAGGCGCTCATATCGACCAAATCCGCTTGCCACTGGGCATCTATACCACCCACGTTGACCCGGTTCCGTAGAAAATGGCGACGGACAGATCGATGTAAGGTATAGGTGTCTTGTTTTCTTAACCATTCTCGGACTTGGGCACGTTGTATCCTCTGGGGTTTGGCCGCTCGGTAGAGAGCCGACAATGCACTATAGGCCGCCGGACTGTCGGAACTGTAGTATAAGTTATCCAACACCTTCTCCCAGCTCTTCATGGTGACAAATGACGATGGACCCTTACCTGGCTCTATCGTCTATTTATAACGGGTATATCTTGGGCCGGAGTTTCTTTCTGATTTTCTTCTTTGGCTTCTGGCAGCACATTGCCCATGGTAAATGACCAGTCCAACTCGTCTGACGACCGCTCTCCCCCCGTAAGCACTTGATCCACATCTGGCACGGCATCTTCCAATGCAGACCATATAACAGGGTGAAGGGTAATATGCACTGTATCCCCATCTAGCCGAGCCAATTGAGCACAGAAGGGGCCGCGTCGGATGTACACATCGTGACACAAGTGAATGAGATCGCCGTCCAGTTCACCAGACAACACCCGTTTGAATTTGGTCCAGCCCTCCCGGGACAGACGAATGTTAGCCAGGCACGGTTGTGTATGGTCCGCATCACAGATGTCTCCCACCTCCTCCATGATATCGACCGTATCTGCATATACGTGCAGTAAGACCTCGGGGGTCAAGTTGAGAAACGCCCGTATTATATGCTCCGTCATGGTGAGTACGCGAATGGTACCAGATTTGACTGTCTCTCGTATTTATATGGAGAAAAAGTTTATGACGTGAGATCAAAGGATCGGGTGGTCATGTCACTGGGCTGACCGAGTCTAGCCGGATAATCAATGGCATCGTCGTCTACCTCCGCCTCATTGCTAGGTTTGGTAATTTGTTCATTGGGTTCTGCCGCCGCTTCTCTCAGGGCACGAGCCCACTCCAACTCAACAGCTGACCGCTCGTCCTGTGTAAACAGCTGGTCCACGATAGGCACCACTTTCTCGAAGGCTGTCCACAGATCGGAGCCTAGGGTGAAGCATCGCGTAGGGTCTTGGTAACGGCCCAGGCGTAGGAAGAAGTGTCCACGGTGTACGTAGATGGTATTGTCTATGTGGATGGGGTTTCCGTCGAGCTCACCGCTCAACACGCGTTTACATTTGGTCCAGCCGTCACGGTGTAGCGTAACTGTATTCGATATGGTCACAGCGCGCGACCAGCAAACATCTCCACGGTCTTCAACGATGGTTAGTTTATCTTCATAGACGTGTAACCCCACCTCGGGTGTAAGGGGAAGGATAACTCGTCGGACTGGTGACATGGTTGACCCAATGACGATCGGTGAATGACACACACTCTGACTGTCTCTCGTATTTATGGTCAGGTCCCTCGGTGACATGGTTGACCCAATGGCGAACGGTGAATGAGGCACACTGTGACTGACCCTCGTATATATCGGTTGCACATAAGCGCATCTGTGGAGGTTCTGAAGAGCCGTTCTTTTTCTGTCGCTATCGTTGTCATTGCCACAGCGTCAGGGTCAAAAGGGCAAAGACCATTACTAGGCCAACCAGCGGTCGCTGGTTCCGGCGTGAGCGCTTGTGGTCCACAGTTCGGGCATCAAGGATGGATGTCATAGTCCAGTAGCGGTGAGTGATAGCACACCTCTCTATCGAGTGCACTCTGTCGAGCACCGCTTCTGTGAACTCTTTTTGGATCTGGCGTCGCCCATCGTTGTCGTCGCCATCTGCAACCATGGACCGAACCACTGCTCGGTAACCCGTGAGTGAATTAATCATGGTCACATGCTGTAAAATGCGAGTCGCATGGGTATGAGTGTCCGTCATTGCTCTACAACCGTAGGTATGGGGGTGTGGGATCCAGAGGGACGTGTTTTATGAACCATGTCACACATGCGCACAAATACGTAGCTCTACGGATGTAGTCCGTGATACGTACTATTCTGATTGGTTAGTCAAAAAAAAGAGCAACAACAACAAAGATTACAGGTCAATCCTTTTATTAAACCCTCCTCCACAGCACATCCACGCTGGAGGAACCGCTATGGATGTGTTTACATGCGGATGTTAAAGGTTAAAAGGTTAAAAGTTAAAGCTCATGTCAGCGGTTAAGGGTCATTTCCGGTCACGTGACAGTAAACATGGAAAAACCCGGATGTAAGATGAGGACCCGGACGTAACACCATATTACCCGGATGGAAGACGGAGGAACGACGGGAAAAACCCACTAGGAAACCCGGATGTTGACAAGGTCGCGGATGTAAAAGCCACTGCCCCCACCCACACACACACACACACACAAACACACACACACACACACACACACACACACACAGGCGCGCGCAATGCGGCTCAGTCGAACACCAGTACATCTCGGTCCTAGAGTTGGAGGTAGATGAACTGAGTGTGCTAAAAATAGATCACCAGCAAGCGTGCTATAAAAGGGAAGCTGCCTGGCCGTTTCAGCCGACACTCTGTCAACCACCAAGATGTTCACTTGCACAACTTGCAAAGACGCTACGAGGCCTCCACCCACAACGATGCACGGTATACTTGTATAACCTGCGCATGGTCATTCAATCGGGAGGATCATTTACTGCGCCACGAACGCTCATTCCTCTTCTCTTACAGAACTCTTCTGTGTTCGGAGGTAGTTTTTTTTGTCATTCTGAAAATCGCAAGTGACGTCACACACTTGCGCAGATCCACCAAACCACGTGACCTGCGCAGTAACCTACATTGGAAAAACCCGGATGTAAGATGAGTACCCTAATTTTACATGCACCCACCCATGCACAGGCCCCGATTAACCCGGAGACCGATATTATTCCCCACTTCACAGTGTTGATAGGAGTTTTTCTCTATTGTAGGGTTAAAATTACAAGCGTGTAGTCCGTCATTCATAATCCAGCCGTCGTCCATTAGAGAATATCCGCGTCCATAATCCAAAGACCTATTCCATTTTTCATATAACAGTATTAGCACCAAATTCAAAAAGACAATCATAGTATACATAAACATATGCTTGTTTCCTGCAAGAGACAAGCGGTCAACAGTTTTCAATGATGCCGGCAAGACATCATGATGTTCCAAAAATATCAAATCCGTATCGCTGATCAGTATTCTTAATCCATAATATTCGTTATAGAGTCGTCATCTAAAAAAATGATGTATCTCAGTCACGCTTTGATTGTGACTGTTCATATGAGTACCATGAGGATCTTGAAGTACATAGGTTCATACGGCCCCTAGCCCCGGGTTAAGCGGAATTAGACACAAGTTACGAAACGTAGCGCCATAGATCTTGCACGCTACGTTCGTATTTTGCTATCAGTATGCGATATGTATCGCCAAATTTGAGAAACTTTGAGTGTAGGCGCTTGGTGGAATAGCCCTGTTTTTTAAGTTTCTGCACCAATGTTTTGTGACGTTGATTAAAATCGTCACATTTAACACAGCATCTAGCAAATGCTACTAAGCGAGATATGTATACGCCATATGCAGGTCCCACTGGAATATTACTGTCCAGAAAGGGATAGTTTACGATGTCGAAATTGTAATCATCTCTTTTGTCATAAAGTCGACGAGAGAGAATGCCGCTTCATTTTTATAGAGATAGAGATCTAAATATGATGTGCCTGTAGGGCTATCTGTAGTTTCCTTCAAATCCAGTGAAGGTGGATATATATCCTTCACTGTGTCATTTATATAACGATTATCCACAGCGAGAAGATCGTCTATATAGCGTTTGGTGAATGAGAAGGAACGGGATTTGAATGGATCGGTTTTTGAAAGCGCCTGCATATAGTCATATTCATAAGAGAACATACAGGTCAGCCAACAGGGGTGCACAATTAGTACCCATTGGAATACCTATATGCTGCTGATATATTGTGTTGCCAAATTTCACATAGATATTTTTAATGAGAAATTCAAGCAACTCTATAAACAAAGAAACATCCCATGAATGATATCTCTTGTATGTAGTAGAGCTAAAGAATGCTTTATGGCTTCTGACATTATTATATCTACGATCAGTTTTCTTGAACACAGATACTATTAATGAACTTAGACGGTCAATAAGTTCCTGATGAGGGGTTGTAGTATAGAGAGTCGAGAAATCCCATGTGGATACATGTCTGTACGGTATGTGACCTTTACCATCAAGTTCTTCCATAACACAGAGTTTTTCAATATCCACATACATTCAACGCCAGAATTCTTAGAAATAATGGCGCAATACCTTTCCCAAAATGCTTTTACCTCCTGAAGGGCCCTCGTCAATAGGGTTGAAAGAAGCTTGGTGGTGCAGCTTCTAGAACCAGCTATGAATCTAGCTTTGTATGGTGATTTATGCATTTTTTTATATATATTTTTTCTTTTACAAACACCCACCCCGCCTGTCTCAGCAGGCCCCGATAAGCCCGGGGGACTGATATTAGCCCTCCTTCTGGATTGGGTTGATAGGAGTTTTTCCCTATTGTAGGGGTAAAGTCCGTATTCCGCTTTTTATATTTTCGGAGACAAATCCTCATTTTACATGCACCCACCCATGCACCCAGACCCCGACAAGCTCGGGGTCCGATATTAGCCCTTTGGGATAGGGTTGATAGGGGTTTTCCTCTTTTGTTGGGGTAAAGTCCGTGTTCGGCTTTTTATATTTTCGGGACAAATCCTAAATTTACATGCACCCAACGGGGACCGATATTAGCCCTTTGGGATAGGGTTGATAGGAGTTTTTTCTTATTGTAGGTTTAAAGTCCGTGTTCCGCTTTTATATTTTCGGAGACAAATCCTCATTTCACATGCACCCACCCATGCACCCAGACCCCGATAAGCCCAGGGACCGATATTAGCCCTTTGAGATAGGGTTGATAGGGGTTTTTCTCTATTGTTGGGGTAAAGTCCGTGTTCCGCTTTTTATATATTTTTTCTTTTACATACACCCACCCCGCCTCTCTCAGCAGGCCCCGATAAGCCAGGGACCGATATTAGCCCTTTGGGATAGGGTTGATAGGAGTTTTCCCCTATCCGTGTTCCGCTTTTTTATTTTCGGGACAATCCTAATTTTACATGCACCCACCCATGGCTGGATCGCCCTCGAGGAGCGCTTCGCTTTGATACCTCACTCGACCCAATCAGTCCACTAGGGGCTCTAACCTGTAACCATCTCGGTCATCTATACGCGGTAAGACTGACCCTGAGATCCTGTGTATCCATGTTTAGACTACTTTCGGCAACTGCTAGAGGGAATTTCCATACATCAATACCACGTGACTTCGTCAGCCAATCAGCTAAAGTCTACCGACGTAACCCCAACACAACTCGCCATTTTCGATTCATGTGATGAACTACTTGTTCAAAATTTCAGATCCACCTCACCTCTTGGATGATACGAAAGTTATACATACCTATATATTTTGTAAGCCCAGGCAATATTTGTTTCAAAAGTGGTATGAAAACCTGTAATTTATCAGATTTCTCGAGACTGTTCTCCGCCGGATGAAGGCCGAACAGAATCCGGTAAAGAACCGGATATCGCTCCGCAATAATGGAGACACACGATTCGCAAGCCATCTTATGGATGGCGAAGTGTACGCAAATGCTAGGGGCTCCTCTCGCCCCTGAAGATTGCCGAACATTCTCACGAAAACCCACGTATTTGGGACTAATTTCTGTCCGCGGAGACAGACCGCATCACCGCAAGACTGCATCACCGCGGAGGAATACATGCCCCAATGTCACGCCCGATTCACGCAGACCGGAAGTGACGTCAAACCTGCGCAGAACACTCCTGCGCACACCTCCTCATGACATCCTCAAAGTAACGTCATACCTGCGCAAAAACACTTGCGCACTCGTCCAAATAAGACCCAATATGCCCTTTGTATACTACTAATGAATCTGTTGTAGACAGAAACTTTATCTAATAGATGCAATATTCAATCGAATAGATTGGTCACTACTTCCAATCTGATAGATTGAATTTCAATCTAATTATTTTAGAGAGCATAGGCATACTTGTAGGAATATAGACGGAACATGCATGACAATTCTATCCTTCTGATTATACTAATCATGCCCAGATTTCTTATGTGATTTATAAACATGAAAGCAAAAGATTTCAAAAATTATTCTTGAAATATTATCTAAATTACTTCACTTAATGTTGAATGTAGAATTTACGTAAAAGTTATTCAATCAGTTACTAGTATATTTATTATTCTTTGAATATTATTAGATTTGTAATTCAGACTAACTCATAAATGCACTAACTTGACATTTTAAATGGCATTTCTGGTTACTTTATTCACTACTTGAATTAATTATAGAAATGTAGCCGTAATTTGTATATCGGCATCCTATTATATCTTTAAACTGGTTATCAGGGACTTGCCCATGTAATTATATATTTATGTAATTATACATTACACAATGATTCAAAAGTCATTTTTATCTTCGAATATTCAAGGCATAGATAGCAAACTATCAAATTTGAAACTGAAAGAAGATTTTATTAAAGGAGTACTTACCTTATTTTTGAGTGAGACTATATTTATCAGCAATCGTATTCCAAACCTTATTATATTAAACTTACGTTGATAGAATGCGAAATAAAAGAAATATTGAATATTTTGTATAAGCCTGGTTCAGTGAAGAACCAACAAAACGAGGTTATTAACTTGTTCCAGGATTCTGGGGTCGAACACTAAAACAATTTACATTGGTGGTAATGTTAAAATATGTTAATGTAATTGCATCTCCTCGATTCATTAATTAAGTCTAGACTTCCATATTTCGGCAAGAAGTACTTTAATTCAAGTGCTATAGCCGGACAGACTTCTTGACGGGGGTCGCCCATCAAAATTTTGAGTTATGCGCGCTCGTACAAATGACGTCATAATTTTGGCTTTTTTCTCTTTTTCAGAAAGCGATGCACAGGCACCCAAATAGTCTCTCTTAGCAACACCTTATTAGGCCTTGAGTTAAAATCAAACTCACAGCGAAACCAAACACATATCATACTTCAATCACCTACCAATGGCTTTCAATTATTCGTCGCAACAGAGACTGGAAAAAATATTGAAAACAATTCACTTCTTTGGCAGAGGTTGCCTAACGGATCGGAACTATTTGTATTAGTGGTCTGAGCCCTTCTGAGCCAGTGTAGCATGCTGTAGGAAGGGAGACAACTCTGAGGGAGGGCTTAGAGGTGGAATTTTCTGCAACGTGAAATCTCCCGCCATCAAATTGTCATATGGGGAAACCACGACTCATGTGATTTCCAGTACGGTTTGCCATGGTTCCCGACGAAATTTTGAGGCCAAGTTTCTGGACACTTTTGAAATAATAGGGAACCCTCATTGCAATGCATTTCAATGGGCCTTGCTTCAGTAGTCGGGTTCCACCTCCCATCATGCTTCACGAGTTATGGGAGTCAGGTTGGCCGCTTCCAGCGGGAGATTCACCATGCCGGCTCTTCATGTTGTAGAGACAGACGATGCGAATTTTTGCCGCTTTTCTGGTAAGATTATTGTCGCCATTTTATGCCATTACCACACAACGATTTCTAGCACACCACTCGTCATTTCTATATATCACGAAGTATTTGTCTAAATTTTGCTGATAAATTCTATTTCCGTCGGGGGGGGGGGAGTGTTGGGCTATATATTTTGGCAAGTTGTGCATTTATAAAATATTTACCAGCATTATTGTAATGAAGCATCAAATCATAGTTTATTGTTTGTCAAACCACATGTGTCTCTGTCTCAATTCCCATTTCAAAGGTTCATCTCCCAGCAGCATATATGTCAATTAACATTCAATGCACTGAATTAAAAATTATTCTTGAATCTATCAAATTACCTTGAGTAAGGATACCATTCTCAGCTTTGCAGTTCATCTAAAATGAACGCGTGAAAACAGTTCAAATAATGGTTTGATTTTGCAGAAGTTCCAAATTAATCTGCCTGCATCAGTAATTAGATTAGTGAAGTTAACGTCCAACAAATGCAGAATTGAGCTTGGCATCCGGCCCTACGCAGGGGCCGCGGAACCGGGGGGGGGGGGGCTACAGCTCCCCAACTTTTTGAGACTGCAATGTTATCTTAGATAGCACCAGTCCAGCATTTAACATGGCCGATATAGAGTTCAGCCCCCCCCCACTTTCAAACGTGCTCCGAGGCGCCTGCTACATTTCAGATCAGCTTAAACTTCCAATTAGTGAACAGTGTTTTCGCACCGTTAGCGCGCCAACGTGCTGGCCTAATCACCAAGACTTATTACACCCCCCATGATGTGACCGTTGCCGCCACGTGCCGGTAGAATATAGTCCGGTCAAACCACTGAACCATTGTGAGCATGTCGGCGGTAAACAAAGGCTCCCCGTTGGCGGATTGCGCGATAACAGCCGTCACCGCTTAACACTGAATTGTTTTCAAAGAGTTCCCCTCTAGGGGTGTACGGCAAGAACACAATCTATTCTACAGTTTAAGTTACTGGCTAAGTAATTAAACAAATATATAGAATATTTGACTTCAATAAGAATGCTGTAAATGATTATCTATTATTTTTTGTTTGCGCTCCAAGGAAACTCGGCCGTCTTCCACTCTGCCATTTCATTTCTTTTCAAACGAGACACAGACGCGCATTTTGTTGGACGAAAGCGGGATATCGCTTTACCCTGTCCGAGAGAGAATGCACTGTTATGTTTATATTCTCCACTTGTTTACGCCAAACTTAACGAGATTATTAATCTTTACAGTGTTGTTTTCTTGCTGACAATATAACATCCGTTATACTTTTCGACAGGAAGTATACATTAACACATTTGAAAATGTTGGTGTTGATGTGGGGATGGAAGGAGGGACTTCAGCTATAAATAATAATTAAACAATTTGCAAGAATGTTGAATATATAAAGACGAATGACTTGAACTTGCGCATCTGTATGAGAAGCGGCCGTAAGATGAAACTTCCAATAAACAAATACCTATTCTTTAATACCAGAAAAGCTATTCCGTGAGACGCGCAAGTCTGGGTCAACTTTGAAAGCAGGTGTCCGACGAAGCACAAATTACAATCCATTTTGCAAGCAGTGTTTATGATTAAAATAAATCTTAAATCTATTTCCTTTTACAAATTCGTGCCGATTAATGCCACGTGGACTCCCAACTGATTTTCTTGAGCTCTGTCGCGTGAACGATCGCTCGCTAACAAAGCAGCTCGCTTCCAGCCATTGTCTGACCGTGCTGATAGCGCGCGGCCTGTGTTCAGTCATGTCGACGGACTACATTCAACAGAGTTAGAACAATGGCCAGCCGATAATCATGGGCATTGGCGCGCTATACCTTTGTGTTGGCGTACTTCGTTTGCGCGCCATTGGTGCGCTAACATTAACCTTTCAGCTGATCTGAAGTGTACGTCATTCAGTGATGTATTCCCCTACTCTATTGCCTCGACGGACCCTATTGCCTCGACGGAGGTCTTTGCGCTCATCCAGCGCTTGTTACTATATACATGATAAAGCAGTCCAGGTTCAAATGACTAACTTTGGTTACGTCATGTGGGTAAAAGTAAATAAGGAATGTCTAGATTGAAAAAAAACGCTTATTTTGTCTGTATGGCCTCGATATACCCTCTAGCAACTCTCCCATCTGGTCTAAATACAGATATGACCCCTACTCAACTTTAGAGAATAACATATCTTTATTTACAAAAAATGTGATATCATAATGGGAGGTGACTTTAATTCAAGGACTGAAAGTCTGCACGATTACGCTAGAGATACTGGAAACTACACACACCCACCATTACCGGTACCTGATATGAGTTCTACTAGTAGACCAGTTGATTTGCCGAAAAATCGCACAAATACGCACTCCACCATCAATACTTGCTGATTTCTGTAAGAGTACTAATATAGCGTTTCTCAATGGCAGAGGTCTAGAAGATATTCTTCGGAGTTTATCTAGCTCCAGTTACATTGGCTGCATGGTACAGTCGATTACATCACAACTGATCCATCTTTATTCCCTTCAGTCCACAAAATGAGAGTGAATTCATTTTCCTCCGATCTTTGTTCGCTTGAATTGATAGCTTCAGATATATCAGTAGTATAGAAAGGGGATTTCGAATATCAATTACTTACTTTCGTGACCTTTGACCTTTGTGAAGTCAGGAACAGGAAATGACGTCACAAAGGTAAACGGTCACGAAAGTAGGTCGATGATACTGGTAGCTCATTCTGAACTGGAAGTGACGTCGCAAAAGTCCTATGCAAATTCCAAAATGGTTACGAGGCGTATCCGTGCCCTTTCGGAACCTGGCATGAATACCAGGCTCAGCAAAAGTGTGCGTCATTCATCGAACATCACGGTTATCTGCAGTATACACAGAACCAAATCACACTGTTGTAGGAAAAACATCTTCTATTTTAATAACAGAGAACATAATATATTTACAACAGCTATTTTTTCCTTATTATAACATCAACTACAGAAGGCTACTGGAATATCTGCGGTGTGAGATGTGAGACTTTAGATTTGACAGAGGTATCCATCAGTCTAAATATCCAGATTGAGTAGCGTTGATACCATCTGGTGTATTATAACATCAACACCAGAAGTCCAATGGAATATCTGTGGTGTAAGTTCCCTATTTACTTAAGGTTTATAGGATACCCTCTTTTATTTCATAACAGACTAAGTTGAACTTTACTTTAGCTTTATAGGTTACCTATTGTATATTGTGTGCTGTCTCGACAAGACCATACAGCAATAACTAACTGATCCCTCACGTAAAGCTGCGAACTGACGTATTACGACTTCCGCTTGAAACTTTTGTTTACGAACCACCGGTGTAGAGTGGACGTTTCGTCCCCGAGGCCCGCCCCCTGTACAGACCTTTTGGTCTTTGATATATGTTGGCATTTGTGGAGAAGTTGGTGCTGGGTCGACATCGGGCCTTACATACTAGTCGTTTGTGATAAATGCCGTCATTTTCATCTGACGACGATACAATCCCCAGTGTACGAGTTGTCACAGCGAAACAGCTCACCAATTACTAATATACGAGTTGTCAGAAGATTTCCATCATAGCTCTCTAGATTTGTATCTAATATCGCTTATGCCGGTGCTAGGGGCCGTGTGGTCATATCATCCAAGTTGCCACATGAACAGGTACAATAAAAGCGTACCTGAGATACAACACATATCACGAATCGTTAGATTCTTGGTATGTGCTTTAGAATAGGCTAACCGGAAGACTATACTGTGAAGTCATGTGGCTCTGTCAGTTTGTCGGCACCTCTTCCCACTTCCCTTATATGTGTTGTAACGTAAACGATGATATTGTGAGGTTTTCGAATGATGCAATAATAACACGGAGATCCACTCTTCAAGAACGCTGCTGTTTATGCTGTTTACTCTGTTTACGGTGTAGATACAGTGTTAAAAGAAATCTTCGTTGTGTGTTGTTTTTCGATCTCGCCCACGGTCATACCATAGCTTCTGAAGATTACTGGACTGTGCAACAGCCAGTGTCGACCGAGCAGACAATTTGGAGGCTTGCGCATCTGTGGAGATTGGGTGATATCGTGATCCAGTCATGTCTTAAAACGGTGAACAGGTGGTTCAGAGGTCGGAGCCAGATGGTGAAACTCCAAGCGGGAGCCAGGTCGAGGGAACTCAAATGATACAAGCCAACAGGGGCGAGAACATGATGATCCCAGTAGAGAGCAAAATGGGAGTTTGGGAACAGGCGGAGACACATAGGACGGACTAGAAATCCGTGCCACCGCGATTAAGGCGCGTCGTCGTCAGTTACGCGGCAAAAATAACGCACACGATGAATCGCCTACGCGAATCCATGGGGCGTCAGGATATGAGTACCGTTAGACTGTAGAAAGAGATGACCGAGTTATGCAAAGACTTTGCCAATGCATGTGAATTGCACAGTGAGTTATATAATTTCGTGTCAGAATCTGCACACCCACGGATGGGCAGATGGAAGACAGTGCTAAATAATGAGCTATTCACCTTCGAAGAACAGGTCGAGGATTATATCGCAGGTTATGGGAACCTAAACGTCAATGGCGCGGGACACGAACTGACCGGTCTAGACAGCAGACGTGTTATCACGGGCCGCGAGAGGGTAATCACCAGGAGTATGACTGTCTGTTCGCGAACCGCGACGAATGGACTGGCCGCTGATAATGTGTCACTAGATTGTGGTATGTCACCTGACCAGACATCACCCCAGAGAGTTAGACAGTCACACCCTTCACACTCTGCCTCATTCCGGTCAGATGCTGACCCAGTGACAGCCAATCAGAACTCCAATGACCAACCACTCTGAGATACCCAGAGTCGCACAGGTTATGTCCGTAGCGGACGCTTTGTATGGACTTGAAGAGAGCAAGGACACTCCGAGTATTGAACTGTGTAAATCTGGTGGTAACCCTCTCAGGTATATTGAATTCGTTGAAACCTTTAAGATTCACGATAAGCACCACTTTGCCGATAACGTGCGCATGGTACTGCTAAAATCATACTTAACAGATGAGACTGGAAGGGCGATCTCAGGTCTGGGTTGTGAGGGCATTATGTACGCAACAGTCATGAAAATTCTCAAAGAGCAATTTGATTGACCTGGTGTTAACAAATTAACAAAGGGACAAAAACTGACAACCAACAACCGTCAAGAGTTACAGGACTTGTCGCATGATGTTGTAAACTGTATAGCTGTCTTGCAGCGCATGAGTTTTTTGCAGATGCAAATGCGACGGAAAGTCTACGTCAGATTGTTATGATGCTACCTGACTACCTCATAACAAAGTGGAAGAACACCGTCACCGAGGTACGTGATCTGGGCCAAACGCCAACGTTGGAACACATCAGTCAGTTCCTACGTAAGCAAGTCAAAGCTGTCTTTGACCCGGCTTTTGGAGACCTAGAAACCAGCCGCAAATCCCACTGGAAGAGTGACCAGTATAGACATCGTAAACAAGGCATACATTCCGCTGAGAATGTATCGGCCCACGGAAGGAAACCACTCAAATGTTATGTGTGTGAGGACAGTCACCGAGTCATAGACTGTGCAACATTTAATGACTCAACTGTTGTTGAGACAGTACAGCTCGATAAGAACAATCGACTTTGTTTCGGGTGTTTGATAAAAAAGGTCATGTGACTAAAGACTGTGGCAAGAATGACTGTACCAAGCTCCATCCTCCGTCACTTCACATCGATCCACCAAGCGCCAGTGGGGCAACCTCAACTTGGACAAGGATGGGGATATTGCCTGTTGTGAGGGCGCACTTTCGATCAGCAAATGGGCGCGTTAGAGAAGGCAACGTTCTCGATGACAGTGGGACGGGAACCACAATAATAAGGAAATAATTCGCAAAGGCATTAGGCCTTCAGGGAAAGCGGGAAGGACTGCTGTTATCTGTCGTAGGTGGTGAGAAATTAGACCAGAAGGACAGCCGGCGAGTGAAATTTTGGATTTCGTCGACAGGGGCAGCGAGGAGTTTGCGGATGAAGCTCTTGTCGGATATAGATTTCTCCCACAAGGCAGGTCCAATCGACCTGATACTTGGAGTACAGTATAACCATCTGCACGTAGAAGAAGAGATTCGACAGGGGCTTCCTTTTGAACCTGTGGAAAAACGGACTAGATTGGGATCGTTCGTGATCGGGCTGACAGTAAAAGTACATCATTCATTTTTCCTGTCACTTCGTCGAGAAAGTTGACATGAGTATGTTCTACAATCTCGAGACACTGGGTGTCCGTGCACCCGATTGTTCCTGTCCAACACGCTTTATATCACGTGATGATAAGAAAGCATGGACATGTTTAGTCTTTATCTCATAAGGAAGGTTTGATCGGCCTCCCGTGGAAGGGGGATCCACAGCTTCTACCAAACAACTATAGGCTAGCAGAAAAGAGGCCACAATCTCTGGAAAGATGTCTCTTCACAAAACAGAGAAAGCAGACATGTACAGCATGGTCATTGAGTAATATGAAGGTAACCAGAGGGCACTAGTGAAGAACTCAAGTCGAATGTCAAACCTGTATATTGCTTACCACAGCATGGGGTTTACCGTCCAGACAAACTCTAAGAGTACACCACTAAAAATAATCTTTGACTCAGCATGCCGGTTTAACGAAGTATGCATAATCTCGTTCTTTCACAAAGGACCTTGTCCCATCGGAGATCTATTGGGAGTACCATCTTGCCCCATCTCGACTATTGTTCTAATGTATGGGGGCCTATACCTGTCACTCATATTCGCAGATTACAACGAATCCAGAATAGGATAATGCGTGTTATTCTCGACAGTCACCCCCGGAGTCATGCTCATGACTTGCTTTCTGAGCTCAAATTTCCAAGTGTATATCAACGTATAATATTCAATAGATGTACACTTATGTGGAAAGTTGTGAACAACCTGGCGCCTCCACATTTAACAGAACGTTTTCCTATGTTAACAAATATGACCCAGCATTTTACAAGAGCCAGTGCCAAACTGAATATATATGTCGACAAATGTCACAAGAATTCTGTTAAATTTCATGCAACCAGAGCATGGAATGAGCTGCCTGGTGATATCCAGTTCTCAAAAACATATTCTACTTTTAAATTCAAATGTCGTAAATTTGTAATGGCTCAAGTACCAAAGTTTGTTTAAACTTGTGATTGTCTGTGATAAAACCACTGTAATGTAAGTGATATAACTGTGATATGCACATTTATATTGTGTGATTGTTTTTTCATATATATATTTTTTGTTTGCTATATTTTTAATGTTATTGGCTCCATTGTAAAACAGTTGATATAACTGACATGGATACCTAATAAAACTGAAACTGAAACTGAAACTACTACTTCGTTTCGGAGAAGAGAGAGTCGTCTTAATGAGAGACATGTCTAAGATGGTTATGCAGATTCTACTGAGTGAGCAAGATTCTCAAGTCCATCGATTTCTATGGCAAGGTCTGGAGGTCTCAAGGAATCCAACTGCATATCGCTTGACTCGCGTTACATTCGGTGACAAGCCATCGCCAGATATGGTCAACTTCGTGATGCTCAAACTTCCAGAGGAATTTAAGGATACTTACCCAGTTGCTGTTGTCGTTCTCCAGCGTGACCGCTACATGGATGACTTGATTCATTCCTGCAAAACACCTGTCGAAGCACGTTTACGAATGGAACACCTAGATGAGATCCTGGCTAGTGGTTGCTTCACCATCAAGGAGTGGTTCTGCTCGTCTGCAGAATCCAAGACGAACATTGAGCGGGATAAACCCAGTCTGAAACTGACCAATCTTGTCTGAACAAACAGGACATTAAACAAGTTCCAGGCATCAGTTTGGACAAGACTGAAAACAAAACTCTAGGTGTCTGTTGGAACGTCGGTAGTGATACCATACACTTTCAGGTGAAGGATCTTAATGAGGACATACTTACAAAGAGGGTGGTACTTTTCAAGATTTCCATGTTGTATGATCCCCTTGGATTGGCTTCAGTTGTTACAGTAAGGGCCAGAATTGGTGTCCGGAGAACCTTCAGTGGGACGACCCACTTCCTGACGAACTGTACAAAACCTGGCAGGGTCTGTTTCCTGACTTGAAGAAACTCGAAACGTTGCAATTCCCAACGTGTCTGAAACCGGAGATGACAACTGGAGAATCTGAGTTGCATGTCTTCGCCGACGCAAGCGCTGTGGCCTATGAGACAGGGGCCTACCTTCTGCGGCCAACATCGGAAGGACCAAGTGTTAGATTGGTCTCCGCGAAAGCTAGGGTGGCACCCCTTCAGCAAACAACCATTTCGAGGTTGGAGCTTATGGCTGCATTCGTTACATGCAGACTAGCGAATACCAGAAATTATGAACTGACAGAGATGCCAAAGGTAACCATTTGGACGGACTCTCAAATTGTCCTTCACTGGATCCAGTCCGAGTCCATTGTACTGAAAGCTTTCGTAGATGTCAGAATTTCCGAAATTCAGTCTACATGTGATCCCTCACACTGGATGTATGTCCCCACAATATGAATCCTGCAGACGACCTGAGCAGAGGTCTCGATGTTGGAAAAATGACACGGCGCTGGATGAACGGCCCAGTGTTCCTCATTGAACTGAAGGACAGATGACCAGAGTAGCCATCTCCTCACAGTCCTACAGAGAAGAAGAAACCCAATACCGCTGTAATACTGTTAAGACGTCACCATCGATTGATTGTCGCGCATTCTCCAGCAGAGACTACTGAGAGTTACTGCATACTGTTTGCGATTTGTGTACAAACTAAAATGCAAGATTGTAGAGGCATCCGAGATGACCAACCGATCTCTCCAAACCTCTGAGCTGGAAAGCGCTGGAAATTTATGGATTCGCCAGGCACAAGATGATATTTCAAACTGGAATGCGAGGTGCAGGGATCTGGCTCCTTCCTTGGGCCGCGAAATTTTTCAAGTAGGAGGTACTGCTCTCCGCCACGAGCCATTTGTCCAAGTTGATCATGAGAAACATTCACAACAGCAGGACATCCAGGATGTGAAAGGACTTTGTGTAAGAGTAGGCTAACTTACTAACTTAGGTCGTAACCTAGCCAGAGAAACTGTCAGAAACTGTGATTTGTAGCAAGCTCAGACAACCAGCTCATGCAACCCTGATGGCAGACCTGCCATCAGAGAGACTTCGAACATTTTCTCCTGTTTTCATGACAACCGGCGTTGATCTGTTCGGGCCTTTCAGACTCAAATATGGAAGGAACCAGACCACCAAAGCTTGGGGCGCTTTGTTTACGTGCGCCACTGTACGCGCTATTCATCTATAAATAGCTGATGGTTTATCAACTCCGTCATTCCTCCAAGCCCCTCGACGCTTCATTGCACAACACGGATGGCCAACGACCATCATCCCCTATAACGGAACATCCTTCATAGGTGCGCTAGGAGAACTTAAGAAGCTTGTCCAAGATGGCCTAAGCAAATTGAGGATTTTGCCATGTTACACAGGGTTCAGTGGATCTTCATCACTCCACTGCACCCTCGCCAGGGAGGCTTCTATGAAAGCCTTATCAAACAAACCAAACTCGCCATCCAAGTAGCCGTAGGACAGCAAACATTGACGTGGAATGAAATGTCGACAGTCTTCGCGGAAGTCAAATGTTTGGTCAATTCCAGGCCATTGGAATACTCGTCGAACGATCCTAATGATCCGCAACCACTGACACCGAATCACCTCGTACTTGGGCGGGCAACTGCTGGAATACCACAGGGACCGTTTGAAGAAATAGAGAAACCTTCATAAGCGTTTCGAATTTGTACAGTCTGTGGTCAACTAATTCGGGAAGCGCTGTTGTCCTATTCTGGAAGCGACTGACGTCTAGCTGTCAATTTCTGGGGCCTCGAGGATGTTGTATATTGTGCGCTTTATCGACAAGAACGTACAGCAATAACTAACTGATCCCTCACGTGAAGCAGCGAACTGACCGCTCCCCGCGTGACGTATGGAAACTTCCGCTTGAAACTTTTGTTTGTGAACCACCGGTGTCGAGTGAGACACGTAAACGATGATATTGTGAGATTTTCAACTGATGCAACAATAACACGGAGATCCACTCTTCAGAACGCTGCTGTTTATGCTGTTTACGCTGTTTTCGGTGTAAATACAGTGATAAAAGGAATCTCAGTTGTGTGTTGTTTTTCGAACAGATACGTATCCAGATACGTTGTGGTGATGACATCTGGGAGAACTTTTCGCTTAGAGAAGTAGAATGTGAAGATATCCGGCTGCTGGGTTGAGGTTTGTACCTTGTTCTGGACGACCCGAAAGCCATTGTTGGTCCCACTGGCATTTCACTGGCTTTGGAGCACATCGAGATACAAGGCTTTGGTGATGTCATTATTCCGAAGGCTGACTTCTTTTCTGCTGAACTTGTTGCTGTTGTGACCCTCGCCGTCGCAATAGTAGGTTCTTTTGAGAGGCCAATCATGGCATAACCGGTCCATTCCAACTTGAAGAGCCCTGGGGTCCTTTTGTCAAAGACGTATTCGTGTATTCGCGGCAACCACCGGTCCCGTTCTGGCTTAACACAGAGTGCGCCGTTCCGGTTCGACCAAGGATTGTGAGTCCGTGTTGGAGACGGCCATGTGGTTTTTCGAACCGATGGACATCGCCATCAATTGCCGGTCAGAGGGGTCGAAAAATGCACAAAAATACAAGTCCAACATATGGAGTTTGGCTAGCTGGTACATCATGCACCCATCTGTAGCGGAAGGTTGTATGTGATGGTCTTTTTGGACGAGGTTACTGGGTACGTGATGTCACCAATAATCTCCATGTGATGATACAGGGGTCAACCCAGGCGCTTGCGGGCTTGTTTGATGGAGCAAATATGGATGTCGGCGTGGCGGTCCTGGTTGGTTACGGTTTTACCATAGCCACGTTTGCCAAGCAACTCCATCGTTTTTCCGATGATAGCTTCACGCGGCTCGGCATCTCATTGGCGACTGGCGGTGATCACGGTCTCCGCAAAGTCCCTAAAACAGGTCTCGAGTGTAAATTCAATCGCTTGATAGATTTTTTTGATCGTGACCATCGCAGTGAAGGGGTGCCCAATAGGATCTTCTCTCCAGACATACTTCCGATCAACACACGTCGGGGTTGTGTGAGTACATTATGCTCTTCAGCATACGTCCGCATGGTGGGCCCAATATCATCCCACCCCACCTCGGTGTTTTTGAATATGAGCGAACGTTCGTCGGTCAGGGATATGGAGATCACACTCTACGAATCCATAGTGGAGATCTTCCGTCTGGAAAGTGCGTAGGATGTCGGTCATGGTGATGATAGTGTTGTAACGTGACACCCAAATAACTGATGTCAAAGACCAGATTGTTCGTAACTATTTGATTGCGACTTCTCTTATCAAACGCGCTCCAAACTCATTCGCGCGTGTACAACACTCGTGTAACACATGTCCTCAACTTAAACGGGGAGTGGAAACGGACTCCGTAAGACATTATAATAGATAGTCTGGTAACCCAGCAGCCGGTCATGGGCGTGTAGAAAGGTGTACAATTCGGGCTGGCGGCGTAGCATCTGGTGGAAATCACACTCCCATAGACGTAACTCCACCCCTGGATATACTCGTGGTTCTGGTCCACTTCCTGACATAAGGCAGCAAGACTTAGTCCACGATGTTTGCCCTTCTGCGAGCGACCACTCATGACCGTGCCGGTAGCAGCCGTTGAGCTGGAATACCGTCGCCTGTTGGTTTATGATGGCGAAGTCTTCGACCGGGAGGCGTCGATCTCCAATTCATTTATTTTCATGTGGTTGGCTTGGTGACGGATGGGCACGCCTCGTCGCTGAGCTTCCCAATTGAGCCGTTGTTCTGTCAGACCAAGGTCGTTGGGCCTTGAAATCCTGTCCCTCAGGGGAGAGCCACCGGGTATGATGGCCAACCGTCATAGGTTGATACAAACACGCTAGTTAGAGGGCGTTGGCATCGAATACGATTATTTTCTGACATAGTTTCTCATCGTTCCGATGTGGGTCACATCTTTCTCATGGTACCGATTGAATATAATGCAGGTTGTTTCCTTTGAAACAGTCAAACACGTCGGCGTCTTTCTGTTCGATAGGGCAAAGAAGGTTGGCAAATTCTTGAACAGATAACGTAGGGTCATGCCGGGAATGATTACGCAATCTTTAAACACATGCATCCGGCTAATCAGTTCATGTGGGATACCGGTGGAGACGAAACAGACCGGGGTGGTCTCATACCCGGGCACGTTGATATGGCTACTCGCACTCCAAAGGAGTGTGGCGCTGTGTCCATTGCGTTTTGCTCCACACCATCTCCATGGGCTTCAGCAAGGCTTCAAAATCGTAACAGGCTCGGCACGAGAAATAAATAGGTCCATGAGGACCTCAATGCCTTCATTCGGCAACTCCTCAAATATGGTAGGTGTGTTGCGGAAGACTACGTTGGGGAATTTTCTTCTGTCGTAGGTTTTCTCGTGATGATGTATGTGATTAGATCGTTTGAACACGCGATGGCATTTGGTACAACTGTACGACTGGGCATAGATATTCATGTCCGTAATACAGGAGAAAATGCCGTCTGGTACAAATTCAACTTCATGGTTGTTTTGCACTTCTCCGGGGAGGGTGTCATGGGTGTTTTTATCATCCACGTGTTTGGTTGGCTGTATACAACTGTTAACTCGAAACAACATTTCCACCACATTCAGCTGTGATAAGGGGGACCCGCGTAAGTGATGTTTTTTCATGTTCCGTTCACGTAAGTATTGTTCTCAATAGACGTTGACAATTCGTTCACACCTCTTGGGTTGGACCTTGGCCAAATGTATAGCTAGACTGCAGAACAGGCATTTCCGGTTAGTATAACGCTCCTGCATCCCACTCACTAACGCTCTAACGATCTTTCGGGGTTTTTTATATTTAGCAGGGCGGCACGATGATGGGGCGTCAGTTGGGTGGTTGATCCTTTTAGTCACGTTAAAAGTAATTTTCGTCGTCATCTACACCTGCCATTTGGTGTTGGGGTGTTGTTGTTGTTGGGCCCATTCCAAGGAATCCAAGGTCTCCAGTTGGGCCAGTACGGTGTCCAGCGGCCTACGATCCGTAACAGTGAAAGGCTGGCCGTATACGAGGGCATTGTGACTGGAGTACAAGTACCGGAGCTGGACCGTCTCCTTATGCCGTAGTACATAGCCGAAAGTAAAATTTAACTTGGAGGCTGTGGCTTGGTCCTAAAAAATGGTATGGGCATAGTGATGTAGACTTGTGTTGTCAATTAGCCGGAAATTGTACAGGATCAAAACAGGGCGATGGCGGTGAATACAGTGCCGGGTGGTAGGTCAATGACGTTGATAGATTATACTCACAGCTTCCTGTATCGGTAACACTTCTGTGGGCGGATCATCAGGATCTGTGGTAAGTTTCCATTCTCCTCTTTCTCAGTGGGGACTGGATTCCTGGCAAGCGGTGATCAGAGTCTCGCTCGTTGCATGTTCTCGTATAGATCAGTAGTGCCCAAGTCCAAGCACTGAGGACGACGCAAAGCCTCCACGAGTCACTGTACACAGGGATCGTACCATCGACCGGTGTAAGTTTACGGGGAATTTTATGGGGAAAACCCCTTGTTTTATACGTCATCGGCTCTACGCCGGGGAATTTTATAGTAAAAACCTTTTTTATTCATATTTCATCACTGTTTCGGAAGCCTTAACAGCGGACATTACAGGGCGTTTATATCAAGTGTACAGAACTTCTTACCTGGACATATTACGCCTGGGAACGTTACTATTTACGCGACTAAGATGATCGACCACCCCATTTGTGCCTCCATCAACTTCTCTCCCTGGTTGAAAAAAACGGGAAAGGCATGTATGCCTTAGTGCGTATGGTCCACGGGCCCTTCACGGAGCGTTTCTCGCTGTCTAGCTATACATTTGGCCACGGTCAAACCCAAGAAGTGTGAACGAATTGCCAACGATTGGAACAATACTTACGTGAACAGAACATGGAAAACATTACCTCCGTGGGGTCTCCCTTACAACTAGAAGTGGTGAAAACGTTGTTCCGAGTTAACATAGTCGTCTTCAACCTAGCCAAACACGGGAATGACAACAGTACCGATCACCCTCGACTCGTAGCGTGCATCGTGCATCGCTCCATGGAGAAGTACGACACCGCCATGAAGTTGAATTTGTACCAGACAGAGACTGCCGGGCACTTCTCCTACTTCACGGACATGAATATCTATGCCCAGTCGTACAGTTGTACCAAATGCCATCACGTGTTCAAACAATCTAACCACTTACACCGCACCCAGAAATCTACGACAGTACCGTCTTGCACAACACACTCACCATATTTGAGGAGTTGGTGGATGAAGGCATTGACGTCTCCATGGACCAACATTATTTCCCGTACCGAGCCTGATACGGTTTTGAAGCCTTACTGGAGTTCATGGAGATCGACACAGCCCACATTCCCTTGAGTGTGAGTATCCAAATAATAATATAATATTCATACTATTACCATGTGCTGGTTAAGGAATTGAGTGTAAGCATATAATCATCAAATACGTCTACTTACTCCTAAACTTACTTACTCTGGAAGATTTATTTAACCATCACAGAACGTTTTTCAAGGAAAGAGATATTTGTCTTCCAATCAATCATAACGAAATACCACAAGTATACTGCACTCTTAAAATGCATAAATCACCATACAAAGCTTGATTCATAGCTGGTTCTAGAAGCTGCACCACCACGCTTCTTTCAACTTGACGAGGGCCCTTCAGGAGGTAAAAGCGTTTTGGGAAAGGTATTGCGCCACTATTTCTAAAAACTCTGGCGTTGAATGTAGGTGGATATTGAAAAACTCAAAGTGTCTTACGGGAGAACTTGATGCTAAAGGTCACGTACCGTACAGACATAACAGGCTATCTACCGGAAGTAGCGTTTGGCGAAATAGCGCTTTCTTCGAACAGATTCCGATATGGCCTTGCGTTTATATTGTGTTCATTCTTTTGTACGGGTTTGGGTTGGACCATCACTGTTGGATCATGCAAGTCGTCCGGTGATAGCGGTATGAAGGGGATCAATTATATGGGAGCGGGTAGGATAGGCGCCCGCTGGACGGGCGCTGTCGGGTGTCGACTAGGTGGATGATCTGAGTATCCCTGGCTCAAACTCTCACTTCGTCCATCGCAGGGTAACAAGTGGGTCGCCAAACGGTAATCTCCGGACGCTTGCATCAAATAGTCGATATTTTGAGGATAAAGCGATTGCCGAATATGCGGATTTGCTCTCTGTTGATGGGGTTGGTGAACACCACGAATTATTGGCAGTTCAAGGCAATATCCTTGGACGCCTTCCCTTCAACAAAGACATTTTGGGTAAAATAAATGTCTGAGTCCGATGATGGGATCCTTCGGCAAACAAGTCGGCAATGTGTGAATTGTCCCTAGCCGCATCCATTAGATCATCCAGTACTACCAGGTTGGTCTGCTCGGGTCGAAGCAATACGTTCGACCGATATCGTGAGAAACGCATGAGACGAAGCTCTCATTCTGTAACCTTGTAGTTTCGTAGGTGGGCTGCCACTGGCTGTAGCACCAGAATACACCAAAATTTCATCACGCAAGACGTCTTGCCACACCCCGTCGGGTCGTTGCCGTCATGGTATATGGATGCTCTAAAACTCTCGTCTGGGACGTAGGTGTTGATCGTACCCCTTCTTCATACGTACGTAAAATTTGTACGTTATCTGGACTCCGTTCTGTACGTAGTCTACGTAGATTAAATGGAGTGGAAAAATTACGCCTGGCATGTGTATACCATGGCTCTCGTCTTCACGGACATCCGTCGTGTAATGAAGCTCCATAGCTGCAAGTCATGTTTATATGCGAGAGCTCTGAACTCGGAGCCGTGGGACGGAACAGTTAAGACCTCGGGCCTGGAGCCTGTGTACATGGTCTTGGGCCAGATGCGGGTTGTCCAAATTGTGGTTCGTCCAGGACCGGATGCGCTCCTACATCCAGGAGCGAGATGCATTCACCTTCTTTTACCTTGAGGAGAAAGCTCTCTCGGATAAAACCCAATATAACGTTATACCACCGATGAATTATGATGTATTCTTTGTCTAATCATATTAATAACGAAGCAAAAGCTCGCTTTAAAGTGTAACATCATGAAGGACAATGAAAGTAATCACGGATCGTGTAGCTAGAAACACGGATGCAACATGATCATATTGTGTAAAATAGATTTATTCATACTTAAAGTATATATCTACGGAGCCGTGGAAGGGACATGCGTTTTATTTATATTTTCACCCTTAGGAAAACAGAATTTTTTTCCTTTTTCTTTCAAAACTTGTGAAAAAGAAATTTTATTTATTTTTTCGGCTTGGAAAAGAGAATAATTTTCCTTTCAGTGAAAAAGGAATTTTATTTATATTTTCGGTCTTCGAAAAAAAAAAAAAAATCCTTTTTTATTTACATCAGTGAAAAGGGATTTTTTTTTATTTTTCTGGCCATCAAAATAAAAGTTTTTCTTCTTTTGCATCAACTGAATTATCTCGGGCCCTTAGATAATTGCCCAATGAGAAAGCAGCATAGTGGGCTATGGTACGAGAATCGCAGGCTCTCATTGGTCAATTATCTTGGACCCCGAGATAATATCTAGGGCCCCGAGATAATCAGCCAATGAAAACTTTCCTTTAGTATCGTTTCCTTATAGAATTATCATCCATTTGCGGCGCCATGGATTTATCCAACAGGGAATCGTTGATTCGTTTGTATTTTGACTGTGGATTGATGTACAAAGACATAGTTGATTTAATGGCAGTTCAACGCGAAATGGCGGTCGGGTGAATAGGGGAGAATAAAAGCGGTTTTCATTGGCTGATTATCTTGGGGCCCTAGATATTATCTCGGGGTCCAAGATAATTGACCAATGAGAGCCTACCATTTTCGTAGCATAGCCCACTATGCTGCTTTCTCATTGGACAATTATCTAAGGGCCCGAGATAACTCAGTTGATGCGAAAGAAGAAAAACTTTTATTTTGACGGCCAGAAAAATAAATATAATTCCTTTTTCACTGACGTAAATAAAAGGCAATTTTTTTTTTTCGAAGACCGAAAATATAAAAAAAAAATCCTTTTGCACTGATGAAGAAAAAGGAAAATTATTTTTATTTTCGAAGACCGAAAATATAAATAAAATTCCTTTTTCACTGAAAGGAAAATTATTCCCTTTTCCAAATCCGAAAAAATAAATAAAATATCTTTTTCACAAGTTTTGAGAGAAAAAGGGGAAATATTCTGTTTTCCTGAGAGTGAAAATATAAATAAAACGCATGTCCCTTCCACGGCTACTGAATATATACCGAAAAATGCCACCTAGAAAATATAGTTTTAACGATAGCGATCAATCCCATAATTGTACGCCTTCACTGGTCGGAATCAGGAAGTAAGCTCGCTGAATATAGAAACAAAACTGTCTGACTGTAGACGCAAATCAGTAGAAGTCAGTGATTGACTGTGACTGACACTTAAGAAAGTTGACGTATTCTAGTGGCCACAGCATCTACAATTCAATTAAGCAGTTACCGTATCGCGCATTACACAATCGCGGTGGTTGAAATAACAATGAACATACATGAGCAACATTTTATCCCGTAACATACACCTCCATTTTTAAAAACGTCTGTTCTGGAACACCAGCGTCTGTTCTAGAATGTATCAACGGGTCCACAAAACAAAGAAACAAACAATTGATATATACAAAATAAGATACGTGTTCAATCACGAATCAGTCACACGGCAAATTTGATTAACCAATAATTTACACGGCAATTGTAATCGATTATCAATTAGATACGTTACAGTTGTGACTGATTTTCAATCACAGCCGATCCATTGCGATTAACGACACAGTAAAATATATATTCATGCGTGAGTGAACGCGTTGTTGTGAACATAAGATGTTGTGTTTAAGTAAAGACTAAGTGTCTATTCGTTCGTATATTGTCCATTGAAAGTTCACACAGTTATACGGAGAGTTTACATGGAGACGCGATCGCGAAATCTTGTCACCAGATCTTCGGAATTCATCGGTTTTCGCCTGTGTGGATTGCCTACACCTTCATCTATAATATGCGTCACAATATAGCGTAGAACTCCTCAATCATCTGTATGTTACCATAACCTCGACAGCCCCATGGTTTCCGGCTGACTACATCACTATGCCCATCGACTGAATTACAAGCGTCTGGTCCGTCATTCATAATTCAGTCATCGTCCATTAAAGAATATCCACGTCCATAATCCAAAGACCTATTCCATATTTCGTATAACAGTATTAGCACCAAATTCAAAAAGACAATCATAGTATATATAAACATAGGCTAGTTTCCTGCAAGAGAGAAGCGGTCAACAGTTTTCAATGACGCCGGCAAGACATCATGATGTTCCAAAAATATCAAATCCGTATCGCTGATCAGTATTCTTAATCCATAATATTCGTTGTAAAGTCGTCATCTGGAGAATTATGTATCTCAGTCACGCTGTTCATATGAGCACCATGAGGATCTTGAAGTACATGAGTTCATACGGCCCCTAGCCCCGGGTTAAGCGGAATTAGACACAAGTTACGAAACGTAACGCCATAGATCTTGCATGCTACGCTCGTATTGTGCTATCAGCATGCGATATGTATTGCCAAATTTGAGGAAACATTGAGTGGAGGCGCTTGGTGATATAGCCCTGTTTTTATAAGTTTCTGCAACAAAGTTTTGTGACGTTGATTAAAATCGTCACATTTAACACAGGATCTAGCAAATGCTACTAGGCGAGATATGTATACGCCATATGCAGGTCCCACTGGAATATTACTGTCCAGAAAGGGATAGTTTACGATGTCGAAATTGTAATCATCTATTTTCTCATGAAGTCGACGAGAGAGAAGGCCCACTTCATTTCTATAGAGATATAGGTCTAAGTATGATGTGCCCGTAGCTATCTGTAGTTTCCCTCAAATCCAGTGAGAGTGGATATATATCCTTCACTGCGTCATTTATATAGCAATTATTCACAGCGAGAAGATCGTCTATATAGCGTTTGGTGAATGAGAAGGAACGGGCTTTGAATGGGTCGGTTTTTGAAAGCGCCTGCATATAGTCGTATTCATAAGAGATCATATATAGGTCAGCCAACCCGGGTGCACAATTAGTACTCATTGGAATACCTATATGCTGTTGATATCTTGTGTTGCCAAAGTTCACATAGATGTTTTTACTGAGAAATTCAAGAAATTAAACAAAGAAACATCCCATGGATGATATCTCTTGTATGTAGTAGAGCTAAAGAATGCTTTATGGCTTCCGATATTAACATACATACGATCAGTTTTCTTGAACACAGATACTATTGATGAACGGTCAATAAGGCCCTGATGAGGGATTGTAGTATAGAGAGTCGAGAAATCCCATGCGGATGCATGTCTGTACGGTATGTGACCTTTAGCATCAAGTTCTTCCATAAGGAAGAAACATCAGAAACCGGATCTCGATACACTATAAAAACAAAAGAAAAACGATCCCGTAAACAAAAAGCAACCTCGGTCAGGTCACATGGGGCACCCAGACAATGTGTTTATAACATAAAAATATGCCGATATGGCAACCGCAATCGTTATAATATCAACAGGAGATATTGCACTCATCTATCACATTCTATAGATACAGATATGAATGAAATTCACAAGATGAATGGCAAATAATTTAACTTCAATTTTATGCCGATTGCGATAATTGATCAACATCACAAGATAGGACAAACAACTTCCGTTCAACCTGAAACTAGAAATTCTATTAATTGTGACTGTATTCCGCTTTCCTTTTGGTTTAGGGCGAGTCCACATTTTGCCATTGCCATCTACCTCCCATCAACGTAAACACACCTCAATGACATGACATACACCACCAGAAGTTCTGAAAAGATAAGTCAGCGCAAAAACTAATATAGTAGCAACACAAAAAACACAAAAGAAAAACTTAGATTCGTCACTTGGCACAATGCCCATGTCTCAGTTAATCAGATTTTATTTGTCTCATTAAAGTTACAAATGCAAAAGGCATTTTGGAAATTCATGTGATTTCAGACTGATATAAAGTGGATTTATACATAAATAATTGAAGCATTGAAGATTTGAACTGAGGTCTAGATTTTGAAAAAAAGGCATGTAATTGTATCTTTATGAATTTCCTTTCTTCCATTTACATTTTATTGTATCTTGAAAGCTAGTTTGCTCATAATTACCAGCTGTGTTATGTGGACCTCGTCATATTTGGCATTGACTATTTGGACCTAACACTCACAAATCTGTCACTTTTTGCCTATATTTTGTCGCGGAAATGGCATAAGAAGAGCTGTTACCCAGCATTATCAGTATGATGTTTATTTTACCCACATTTGGCAATAAAAAAAACAAAACAAAAAAACAAATTAATAATTAAAAAATTAACTAAAATTAATTAAACAAATTATTTTATTTTATCAATAATTTAATATCATAAATTTGAAACAACCCTAATATTTGTAGGTTGTTCATGAGTCAGCCTGGATAAAATTGGGCTGATAAAGTCAAAAGTGTGACCGCAGTGACGATTTGAAGTTCTCTGGTCAATCTGCTGCGATAGGCATCAGATCACTACTTGTTATGTATTAGCATAAAAAATCACAAAAAATCGTAAAACTACCGATGCATAAATCCACTTGGCATGACAATATTCACCTTGTGGGACACTAACTGTGAAAGTCTTGACAGGAGTTGACAATGGAAATTTCAAATCCCCGCCATTGACAGCTGATTGGTGCTACCGAATGTCATTCAATTTGTAAACAGGAAGCCTTCTCATCCTTCATTGATCATGTCTCCATCCACCATGCTTTTACCAAAGTGGCCAAAATCAATACCAGGAAGTACAGTTTGAAGCCTCATCTGCAATTTGAAATATCAGCTGTATCAGAAATGCTGAAAAATCTCAGCTCATAAAATCCACAAAGATCTGCTCTCAAATTTCTACACGATGTTGTTCGATGGCTCCGACTCGGAAGTCATTAACTCCGGTCTGATGCCAAAGGCGCGAAGAGAAAGCAAGTGCAAAACCAGCCCACTTGATCTTTGGTTAAGTAGGTCAAAACAGGGGGAGATAGATCTGCTCAAGTGGGCTGGGTTGGCACTTTCTCTACTACTTGCCACCAGAAGTATATCATACAAACATCATTTGGATTTATATAAGGCTTATACAGGTCGATAAAGCTTGTGTTGTAATTAATAGTAGGCTGAACCAGGAAAAGATTTGAACATTGGACTAACGTATGCTCGCTGATTAGATAGTGAAATCTCTATATAACAAACGAACACATTTCATCATTGCCACAATTGCCATATCTTCTGGCCATGGGTGTATTCAGCGGATATCTGTAAAAAGTAAGTTTAAATTTTTAATGTGATATTTACCCGCACCACAGCACCCTCCCCCCCCCCCCTCTTTTGCGGCGGGCAAAACTGCTTAAAACGTGCTTTAAAAAGATCCCGATGACATTTTTTGTTAGAAACAAAAAATCATGCCTATGATGGCCGAGAAGCGACATCGCTGAATTTCCAAAATTCTTACGATTACGCTATGAAGTCACGATACGAACTGCCGAAGCAAGATGCAAGATTCCTTGATTGTTACGTTGTCACAAAAGCTATTACAAACCAACGATATCTGCATTAGTATCGGATTAACCGGATTTTCAGTCTTTGTTAATTTGTGTCAATTATTTCTGATGGCTTGCAATAAATCACACAAATTATCCAACTTGACAATCTAAATATGAACGAAATTAAGTTAATATCAATTTCACATTTACATTTATTCCGTTCCAACAGCTATATATAATAGACCCAAACTCAATGTCAAACTCATATAGGCCTACATGTAGGGATGCCAAAAAATAGATAGGTAACGTTATCCGCCCGAAACATCAATCAAGATATTTAAAGATGATGGTACGATAAGGCGGGATTTTGGCCTATACGTGGTGCGGTTGAAATGGAAGAAATGAAATGTCCTAAAAATACTTAGGTTTTAATGTAACGACAAGAAATAATGTAAGTACACAATTTGTGAAAGTTTTAGTGCTATTGCGTTATGATTATAGTTATCACATGCAACTGAAATCCACAGCTTGTGCTATTTCGTGAAAAAAAGGGTCTAAATCGAGTCCTTCAGACACGCATTTAGACGCGAAGGATCACCTGGACCAGAACGGCATTTAACCTGGTGTTGTGTGGTAACATTATAATCCCACTGCTGGAAGATCTTTTTGATCCAAGGGGTCCTTCATATTAAAAAATGAAAAGTTATGATTCATAACGTTTGAAGTTTTCGTAAGTAGATTAAAGTCACAAAATAGCCTGTTACAGTTGTTCGTATGCCGTGGTGTAGTGGATCCAACCGCTTCGAAACCGAGATACCGAGTTCGAATCCCAGGAAGTCAACATGTGTGACGTCGATCAGTTATTTCAATCTTTCTCATTTTGTAAAAAACGTTGCATTAAGTATATCTGAAATAAGATTTTATGCTATCATTATGAACCAATTAAAAGTAAAATAAATGTTGTTTACCGATGACACGATACCGTGTGGACATTACGGGCCAGTCAAACGTTAATGAAATCGAACGATCAGTCGCTACCTGTTACAACGGCAATATATTCGCCTAAATTGTGTATTTATTCTCCAATTTGTACATGTAAAATCGACTGCAACGTGGTGAAATAATAACGTCTTGGTATCGAACATTTGTGAAGCTATCATGGTTCACCGTAACATTCAGTCCGTTGATTGACAGTTGCCGCCGACGACAAGTTGTACATTGCATTGTGATTGACAGATGGAGAGAAGAAATGTACATTCCTATGAGTGGGCTGGCTGTGGCAAAAACCCCGCCTTACAATACCATCTCCTTTCTTATTTCTTTTACTTGTATTTCTGAATAGACTTTGACTGTATGTTGGGGGTGATATCACATCAGTTGTACAGTTTGGTTCACGTAGATAAATATGGCACAATTCTATGGAAGCAGATGGCGTTACAGGCAGATGGAGGATCATGCCCAATGATATAGTTAGAGCAGCACTTCGCATCCTGGTTCACATCATCGTACTTCGTGACTTCACAATGTGCTTTCATGTCACAACCATAATGGTTGAGACAAATTCAGAGATAGTCTTTCTCTGGTATCATACATGCCAGATGCATGCACAGTGCCTTGTTGTACAATGTAGGGGTGGATGCCCAACTGAAATTGTTTTTTTGTGAGACATAAGTGGTGACGAAATTAGACATTACATTTTCAAGCTGTTCTGATCTAGAGATTCTGGAGTTTCTAAAAATGTGATACACGTGGGTATATAATAATTATTAACTGCCCAGAAGCTGGATATAATTGGAAAATTGTATTGAAATACATAGAGATAAAAGCATCATTTTCTCCGAATTACATGTATCCAAAATGACAGTGAGGAATAAGCGCCATTGTCTATAGAACAGTTCATTTTTTCAAACCTCACATCAACAGTCTCCAATATTATATTACACTAAAAGTAATTACAGAAAGAGTATTTCATTGGAAGGAAATGCACAATTTTATAGCCGGTATTGCTTTTTGTCACTCATTTGACGTCGGCCTTATCTAGTCCATTGTTTGTTCTGAGAGATTGCAGTAGTTATCGGCATAGGAGACACACGTTCCGATACACAGCAATTACAATCAGCTCGATTGCATTAAGTTTGACATCTACAGGCGATTATCTTAGTAGCCATCGGAACAGTTGGGATTCCAGACCACCCTATCGCCACCCCAACCGCTGACCATCCTTCACAGACGGGTTGGGCCTCGATGGTTATAGTCGAAATACTGGATTGCAGCCAAATATTTGCTTGGTAGTTTGGCATTTTTTAAATTATGTGGCCACAGGGCGTCTTCCGTTGAATGGAGCTTTTTGGAATGCCTCTGGCAAATATATTATGTCTCGTCTTGGTCACGCTACCGGATGAGTTCAAGCAGTATGTGACTGCTAGAAACCTATATCTCGACAACTCTCTTGCGGTTGATTTGGTTGATCAATGAACACGTTCCAAGCAGATTTTTCTCCGAAACCAAGCTTTCACTGACTGATCTGGGCAATGCCTTGTTAATTTTATGCAGAGGATAATATTTCCGTGGCTGATCCACTGTCTATCAGCATGAGAAACACACCTGTATATGTGGGTTGGTTCTTTGATGGGTGTTGTACGGTATCGATTGCAACGCGCGGGTGGACTGAACTGTCCCAAGACCGAAAGGTAGAACACTTTCCCATAATATCCAAACGTTTGACAGGAAAGTGATTAGATCAACGCATGGCCATCAAAAGTTACACATGAATGTCCGTGGAAAGAGGGCAGAATGGCTGGTGTTCAATTCTAATATTCCTTTGACAAGATGCCAAGCAAATCTGACTTGGATAATGGAGTTATCTGTCCATCTGTCTTTACCAGTGACCTGAAGCATCTTCAGCTGGACCTTTCTATCTGAACGGAAAGCATTTGCTGGATAAGCTTTTGGGCAGTTTTTATAATCTTCGTCTCGTTCTGGCATGTTATTATTTTGTATTGTCACGAAATTTCTCGAATTATACTTCTTCAGAGGGCAGAAGAATTGGAAAGTTTTTTTCCGACAAGCCGTTTTATGGCTTTCTCCTCTGTGATCCCTTTAACTTCAATTTCCTCTGGAACAACATTTGTTGTCAATGCTACTGGTTCGTACTAGATTTTCTATATAGTAGTTACATCAGTCAGTTTGTGAATATGTCCAATGCCAAACGGTACTGCCTGAGAATTATGTTCCTTCCTAAACCCTTGAGGTGACTGTCAGAAATAACTAGCCCTTTAATTCCTTTCAGAAATGTGACTTAAATTTCTCAGTAGGACTGCAATTCCGCAGCTAAGTGCTATATATTTTCTTGAAGCTTGCCTTCTATATATTACCAAAGTAAACTGAAATGATCATTTTCTCCAAAAATGGTAAAAACTGACTGCTTTGTCCGAAAATTTGAGCCGGGAATTTCACCCCTAACTTGTCGAGTATAGTATTCTGCCGACTATTAAACTCTTTCCGACAAGTTTTTTCCGAACTCAGATTGCATGTGTACGGTTGTTCATTTTGACTCACAGGATCGATGGTTAATGATAGGTAATATATACTGTATATTCTTCAGACTCACAGCATGTTAAGTGATACTAGGCCTGTATGTTTAATGCAACTTCTTTATTTAGCATAACTATTATCATGTTACGAAATCCCCTGAATTCATGCGGCTGTTTGCTGTCATCACGTCCCGACATTGAATTGATAACCCATTGTTTCAGGTACTCACAATGTTTGCTGTCATTCCGTCCCAACATTGAATTGATAGCCCATTGTTTCAGGTACTCACAATGTTTGCTGTCATTCTGTCCCGACATTGAATTGATAACCCATTGTTTCAGGTACTCACAATGTTTGCTCATGTATTCATTTTCACATTGATTGAAGTTTTTTCCATGTGTGCCGCTTCATCATGCAGTTTTGCTTAATCGAGTGATGACATTTATTTTCAGACAGCACATAATCATAAAACTTTGTATGCACCTTTTAAAGTATTATAGTGGTATATATGGCCGCGTGTTAACAATATTTTCATGAATAGTAACAGAAGTAGACCTAGTAGAATGCATGCTGAATGCTTCGTTGTGAAATATCAGATACAACTGGCCTGGGCTTTTTGGGACCTGTCCAGGCCCAGGGAAGCAGAAATGACCCCCCCCCCCCCCCCCCGCACCACAAACATTCTTCTTACCCTTTGAACTTGGGAAAACTTACCACACTTTACCTTTGGGTCAAGCTCTAACAGGAATCTTATCCGTTTTGCTGACGTCACAGTGAAGTCATATTCAGAACAGGCATAGCATATTTTCGTCGATTTTTCGGTCACATTTTTCAAAATTTTAATTTATGTTTCTTCTTTGCAAAAACTGTATGGTAAATTAGTAAATAATAGTCTCATGTAAAATAAAATATTTTGCCCAATTTTCTCCGAAAAAAGCAGGAATTTTTAAGAAAAATGACGAAAACATCACGTTTCTGGTACCCCACATGGACGCCATCTTGAATTTACGCATGATCCTCTACTCGGTGGGGTTATGCAAATAGGCTCAGAATGACTCCAATATGATAAACTAAACATTCGCGGAGGATGAGCTTTCTTTGTTTTGTTTTTTTTTTTCGTTGTTTCGGAGTTCGGGGAGAAAGTTTGGTAGGGGGCCATATTTAACCTCTCAGGCCAGGTAGGGTTAACTTTTCTTTTGTGTTTTTCGATTCATTCAGTAGGACCCGTATATGTACTTGTCTAAACTCAAAATACGTATAAATTTGCTGTGTGTTTCGTATTAATTTTTCTCTCGTAATGTATCTATGTACATGGTTCACCACACAGGTATATCACAGACGATTCCATGTTTCCAGACTATGCTCGCAATGAATATATATCACTTGTTCAGTAGGATCAGTATAGGGGCATATATTCCTAATATGGGTGCGATCAGTACTGTAGTATTAATTGCGCTCACACTGTATGTCAACTTATATGTTATCAGTACAACTTGTGTACATGTGTACATGCCCAGTAGTATACAAAGCGTAAATTGAGTCCGATTGACCTCAGAAATTTGCATATTTTGTGGAGGACACGTGGAGGTCACACAGCCAATCAGAAGCGAGTATTTTGACCTCTGACCAAAAAGCTACCTCCAGCACAGGAGAGTTCCAAATTTGCATATCACGTGACCCAGGTCAAAGATGTATTCATCCGCGGTGATGCGGTCATGTCTGGCGGTGATTCGGTCGCGGGAAAACCTTCCGCGGAGAAAAAGTAGTCCCTAGATAAAATGGTCCGATGGGGTCGAGTGAGGTATCAAAGTGAAGCTTATGTGAAGGGGCATCTAATGGGCTGGGTGTGGGGTTGACATATCGGCCTTCTGCGCATGCGCGGTGGCCGAAGGGTATGAAAATAGCCGTTTTGGGAGCTAGGGGAGTCCCTCATGGTCCAATGGAGTTGAGTGAGGTATCAAAGTGAAGCCTAGGTGAAGGGGTATTTGATGGCTGGGTGGGTGCATGTAAAATTTTTCCTGAAAAAAAAAAAAACGGAACTCGGACTTTATCGAAAAATCCGGGAAAATACCTATATGGGGTATGGGGGATATATAGGTCGCCGGGCTTAACGGGGCTCGCCTATCAATAGAGTTATCTCCCCCTAGTTCCAGGGTGGGTGTATGTAAAAATTTTCCTGAAAAAATGCGGAACACGGACTTTATTCTAAATTACGGGAAAATGCCTATAATGGGGTATGGGAGGTATAGGACCATCCTGGGAAACCTACTTCTCCACATTTGCGGTATAGGTTGTGGGGTCTCGTTTTCTTAGTCTCGTCAAAACAAACATGATAAGAAGTGTCCCGGAGCGAAACGGTGAAATTTTTGAAAAAAGTCACCGAGCCTCATATAGTCCCATACTAGGGTATAGGACCGATGTTTGTCCCCCCTGGGAAACGTACTTCTATACATTTGCGGTAGGGTTGTGGGGTCTCGTTTTACTCGTCTCGTCATGTAGAACACGATAGGAAGTGTCCCCGTGCGAATCGGTGAAATTTTTGAAAAAGTACGATATAGCCCCATATAGACATATATATATAAATATATATTCCCATACTGGGGGTATAGGTTCAATGTTTATCCCCCTGGGAAACGTACTTCTCGAGATTTGCGGTAGGGTTGTGGGGTCTCGTTTTTCACGTCTCGACATTTAGAACATCATAGGAAGGGTCGCGGAGCGAATCGGTGAAATTTTTGAAAAAAGTCACCAAGGCCTGGGTAGGCCCATAGGCCTATACTGCATGGCTATGGGTGTATAGGGCCATACGGGGTGGACATGTTGGAGTCTAGGTGAGTCCCTGGTGGTCCAATGGGGTCGAGTGAGGTCTTATTTTGAAGCTCTCGTGGAGGAGCACTTGACTACACTAATGGTTCGTCCGTGTTCAATAGTCTGCGCATGCGCAGACTGGCCCGTAGTATAGAAAGTAGGCATTTTGGGGGGTATGTGGGTGTGTGTGTTTGGGTTAGAGATGGGCTATTCTCGGTTCGAATGGGTCGAGTGAGGTATCGATGTGAAGCCTAGGTGAAGGGGCATCTGACGGCGTGGGTGTGGGGTTGAACTATCGGCCTTCTGCGCATGCGCGGTGGCCCAAAATGAAAATAGCCGTGTTGGGATGTAGGGGAGTTACTGCTGGTCCAGTGGGGTCGAGTGAGGTATCAAAGTGGTGAAGGGGCATCTGATGGGTTGGGTGTGCGGTAGCCATTCTGCGCATGCGCAGATGCAATGCGGAGATCTCGTCCAATCAGAAGCGAGTATTTCAAATCCGCCACGGAGCTCTCGTCCAATCAGAAGCGAGTATTTTGACCCGGTGCATTATGGGACATATCCAAGATGGCGGCACGTATGTTCAAGATGGCGGCACATCCGGTGTCGAAAACTGGCCATTTTTGTCGGGATGTGGTCACCCAGTGTCGAAAACTGGACCCTGTATGGGTCCCGCCCTCCAACTTTCCCGGCCCCGGCCCCGCCCCGGCCCCGCCCCGGCGCCCCGCAGCGCGCGCGCGCGCGAGTTCTCCGGAAGTGCGCGCGTCATCCCCGGCAGTGCCCGCGCGGACGCGGGTCAAAAGCTCAAAGGGTCACCTCCAGGTCAAACGGTCCAATGTCCAATGAGACAATGTTGCGGCATCGCTATAGTCACAGCTTGAGCACAAAAAAGGGGATTGTAAATGAACCTGGGAAAGATGGGCAGGTCCATTTGGACCAATCAGCGGTCGAGAAAAAGAGCCAATCAGCGGTCGAGAAAAAGAACCAATCAGCGGCCGAACAATCAGCCAATCGAATTGGGGTACTCACGGTGTGCTTTCGCTGACGTCCACGCCTACATCTGGGTTCTTGTACACCCGGGTAATGTTTTCTGGACATGGATGGGTTAGCTTTGGCTCCATTCTAGGCCACTGATTGGCTAATACGGTGTTCAAAACCAGTTTCATGCATTATGCTCATAGAACTTATAGTCATAATCTATACGTGTTGGACGAGTCTCTTCACTCACCGTATACACGTACCTCAATGAAATGCCCGCTCCAAACCTAGACCAAAAACACGTACTTGGTTTGTAGGCTGATTTCATTGGCTCTCTATTTTTTACTATAGTGCTCTTGCATTCTAACCTTGATGGGTTACCTAGAACTTATAGTCATAAACTTAATCTATACGTGTTGGACGAGTCTCTTCACTCACCGTATACACGTACCTCAATGAAATGCCCGCTCCAAACCTAGACCAAAAACACGTACTTGGTCTGTAGGCTGATTTCATTGGCTCTCTATTTTTACTATAGTGCTCTTGCATTCTAACATTGATGGGTTACATTTTGGCCCCATCCTACACCACTGATTTCAGTTTGACTGAATCTCCACATTGGGCATGGATGCATTAGGAATAAAACACACAAGACAGGGTTTTTTGGTGAGATCTCATTTTTTTTATTCAGTGAACAACAACAACGTGAGAACAACCACGTGAAAACTGAAGCCCAGAACAAGGGGCTTGTAATTAACTGAAGCCCAGAACAAGGGGCTTGTACATTGAAGCTCAGAACAAGGGGCTTGTACATTGAAGCCCAGAACAAGGGGCTTGTCATTAACTTAAGCCCAGAACGGGGCTTGTACATTGAAATGATGGGCGGCCCAGATGGGCGGCCCAGTCATAGACGAGTACATCGCGGTCCTCGGCCTGGGGGTACTCGTCAAACATCTGTACGATAGTAGATAAGGGTCTTCCCCGGCATCGATGGTACAGGTAAAACAAACAATATTGTCCGCACACGCCACTGGTCAGGCTTTGCAACGTTTGACTGTTCCAACACCACGTCTCTGTGCCTTGATCCATGAAGTCTGTTAAATCGGGATGGAGGGGTGGCAGGCCGTACGGGTCAAAGTATTCGCCCTGCTGTTTTGTCAAGTACACGGCCACCCAGTGTTCACCGGGCCGATCCATCGGGTCCGTGTTGAGAACGTAAGCAGCAGGATACATACGGTCTAATGGAAACACATATCGGGCGAACACCCCTTGAAAGACCATACGTGTCTCTGGGTCATTCTCCAGCACGGTGGTTATCTGGTCTGTATCCATGTTAGGTGGAGAAGTCACACAGGACGTTGCGCGCCTTGTCCACTTGAATGATGTTGTCAAACTCGGCGTAGCAGATCACATTGACGGTGGTCGCCAGGGCTCGTGCAAAGTGGATTTCCAACCGTAAGTTGCCTTGTTTGGCCAGGGCCAGCTGATGGTCGTTCTCTAAGGTGGGGGTCAGATCGAAACAGAACAACGTGTATCCGTTCGCGTAGTCCTCCCGACTGATCATATTCCCTTCGTCCTGGTTGATTTGACCGGTGGCTGTAAACAGGCTCTGATAGGCTCGAATGAAATTCCTCCGCCCAAAGTTCGGTGTTAAGGCCGTGGCTGGCACCTGTTGTCCATCCACATGCAGGGCCACAAAATTGATGCCGAAATGTTGAAAGTCAAACGGATTCTCTGGGTAGGCTCCGCTGAAACTGGTATTTTCCACACAGGCCAGGATCAATCGCTTGGGTAGTTCCCCCAGGAACAGGTTTTCTTTGTTGGCGCCCATATTTCCAGCAGGCACAGAGAACACTTTGGTTTGCACACGTCGGATAGGGTACTGGGCTGGTTTTGTTTCCAAGGCTTTCATGTGTCCCAATTGAACGGCTGGATTCGGTTTCACTTTTCGGACATACAGGACTGCGTCTTGGATGACAATCTTATAGTCCGCTGCATGCCCCTCTACGTTAGTGGCCATCAAGGCGAAGGTCGGAGGCGCCCGTATCAGTCGGATTTTGATGGGGATCTTGTTCAAGAGGTACCGGTCTTGCATGAACATGTCTGCATGCAGTCGACCCATCATATCCACCGAGGCACTGTTCGCAGTGAAAGCCTTCCGTTTGTTATATCCCCCATTGTCCGCCGTGTCCATGTGCTCGGGCGTGTCCTTGTAGAATAAAGCGGTTGTCAGCTGAGATTTTTTAGCCTCTCGGCCATACGACAACAGTGTCTCGATGTAGGCTCGATAGGGTACGTGTTGGTGGAGTCACTGATGAGTTTGTCGCTGAGAAAAATATCCACCTGCTGAAACATCGAGTGCAGCCAGAGATTCGTCGGGCCCACCGTTGCTTGGTCAGCGATTCTGGTGCCAGCTCCATTGACCACCTTGGCTTTCACATACAAGTAGGTATGGGCTAAATCCACATAGGCCGTATCCGCATTACTGATGGTGAACTCGATGGGCCCGGTTTCGTTGATGCTGGAGAGCGGGAGATGCTCCACCCATAATCCTTGTTCGACACTGGTCTGTGTGGGCGGCACGGTCCACAAATCAAATTCACTGTTGGTGGAGGGGCAGGACTCGGCGTGGATCAAGGACATGTTTTAAGAAAAGATATCCTTTGTCTTCTTCGATGTGCGTCGTCGCTGGGTCGGTCGTCGACTGGTGCGTGGTCTCGGTGGGGCAGCTCTTTTATTCCCTACGGTGCGTTGTGCTTTGGCCACCAAGACGCCTCCCGCTTCTTTGGCCCGCCGTTTCAAGGATTCTTTGGGTGCCGTACCCCCCCAAGACATCACCGGCCACTTGCAGTCCACTGCGTACCGCTTGTTTGCCCATTGCTTTCACCCCACGCGTCACCAAGGGCAGGAACGTTTTGACGATGCTGCCGAGTATGTTCCCCAGTCCATGTCCTCGTTGCATGCGTGCACCGCTAAAGACCGGAAAGCCACCCCCGGCCTGTTGGGCATAATAGTCGGCATAGCTGCGTGCATCGCACTCGTAAGGTACTTTCATTATGCAAAGTGGGGAGCACGTGCTTGTCGAAAATGAAGTGTCAGCACCACTTTTCCTCGTTCGAATGCCACCGGTCGTCCCGTGTCATCTCTTATATCCACCGTGATCGTGTTGATGTCAGTTTGTCGTACGGGCAAGTAGAGCATGTGGGTGAAACTGTGGGTGACTTGACCTCCATACGTCTTTTTAATGGGGACCACCCGTAACAGAGGTGTGTTGATATCGCCCACGATGTGGTTGTCCAACACGTCCGAGTAGACGTAGAGTCCGTACATACCCGACTTCATATCCATCGGCATCTCGCCATGCTGTTCGGTGGGACCAGCGAACGTCTTTAGATCGAAACCCAGCATTTGCTGTAGGATAGCACTCAGTACGACACTCGCCTTGCCGGAGACGATAAGCTGTGCCTTGTCGTTGTGTGCGTTGTAATCGAAGTCCACGTGATTCTTGAAGGGATAGGCTTTGATGGGTCTTGAAGTATTCGTCACCCCCCGTAGCGCCTTATAATGCATCAGTCTTGACAGCCCACCCATGAACTCTTTGGGGGTATCGTATTGGCCTTCGGGCAGGGTGAGTCGGGTGTTTTTGCCTTCGTAGGTCACCTCGTACCACACTTCATTGGCTCGCACGTTGTACCACGAGTAAGGGTATTGGATATCCACGAGGCCACATTCCCACCGGCCAGGTAAATGTAACGGTTGCGGTAACTGGGTGACGTACTTGGCCACGGTGTTGTCAGGAAACACATCCAGCGAACTGTTACTGGGTAGGGTGAGGTAAAACATGGCGACTGAGCTGTCCTGCTGCTGCTGTTGGTTTTAATAGGTGTTCCAGGCCTTGGGCGGTTGTGTCCGGCGTCGTGTTCGTCGCGTTGACTTGCTACGTGTCACGGCTCTGGAGATGTGGGGTGTCCTGATCGAGGGTGGTTTTTTAAAGGTCTGAAAAGAAGGTGCCCGTTGTGGTGGTGGTGGAGTTTTGGGGGGTGACTCCGGTTCCCAGTCGGATTCCCAAGAAGGTTGTGGTGAGAGTCGTGGTGCACGAGTCGGTGATTGCATAAAGGCCCAGCGGTGGGGGTTCCCCACCAATTCCTGTGGTACATGCATGTCTTTCAAGCCTTGAGCGAAGACCTCCCATCCTCGAGGATCGGTGTGCGATCTGCGTTGACGCATCAGATCATTCACTAAATCCGTCATGTGGGTGCCGGGGACCACCTGATTCTGTACCAGGAGTTCGCCTTTATCATTCCAAGTCATGTTAGGATTCTGTTTCATCCGTTGTAATACCAGGCCAGCTTGTTTCTTGAACGATGGCAGGTACACTCTTCAGCACTTCGTCTTCCACCCACTGTGGGGCTGTGGGGGCTACCCACCCGGCTGTTGGAACGGTGCTGAGGTCGGCGGTCTGTCACGTGGTGGTGGTGGTGGTGGTGGTGGTGTTGCTGGGGTAGAGAGGGTTTTGTATTGGTCCATGAACGTCATGTACCGTTGAAGCGTCTCATTGTACCGTTGTACTTTCTCACTGTCGCTTAACCCCGGTCTCTGTAAGATCTGTTGCATCTCTCCATCGAGGCTGTTTATGGTCTTCACCGTAGGTGGGACAGGGTAGGGTGATTGGAGGTTTTGCAGGAACCGTGGTTCGACGAGGACCATTTTTTTCGTGTGGTTCATTGTCGGCCGAAGAGTCCACCCAATACTGGACCCAACACGGAAGCGGCCAACGGTGCTAAGATGGCCCCGAGAAAGCCGCCTTTCTGTAACACCTTTTTCTTTTGTGTTTGAGGGACCCGCTTCTGGACTAGGGTTCGGAGACCTGTCTTATGCTTGGCCAACTTGGTCTTCTGAGCCGGAGTCAGTGGTACGTTGCCTTTTAACAGGTTGTACCCGATCTCGCACAGACAGCGTACAAGGTCAGGGTCCGCACCGCGTACAATGGTTCGGACTAACTCGGGTGGGGCCGTCTTCAATACACGGAGCGTGGGAGCGTGCTTCCGTACTCGCGCAGACATCCTGTACAACTAATGCCAGAACCCACAACGCTGCTCTTTTTATCTACCTCAGAGACAAAGTCAACCCTGCTGTGGTATTCATTCTTTTTATTATTCCCATCATCAAACACACAGACCCCAGCTGGGGGAGCCACTGTGGGTGTGTTTACATTATTTTTGCATGTACACGTGGTGGGCCTCTCCGGGAAAGATGCCGGTCCGTAGTCGAAGGTGGTCGGGGGTGGCTTGCTTGAGGTCGAAGAGCATATACCCGTGCTGAGGGGTTGTGGCATCTTTGAAGGCTTCCAACGCAAACGGTGTGCGGCCGGGATACATCTGTCTCGCCAGGTGCAGCAGTTGAGTGGTATCTCTCGGGTTTTTGAAGACCACCAGGTAGTGGGCATTTAAGCTGATATTCCGATGTTCTTTGTTTTTACTGAACAGATTCTGCACAATGTAGATGATGCTGAGCCGTCGATGATGGCTGCCTTTGGTAAAGAGTTGGGTGACCCGTGCATCCGTCTCCGCCATGAGATCATTCAGAACCACCAAGGTGTCGGGTTCCAAATCGGCCAGGTTGGGTAGGCCTTCCACGAACGTGATGTGGGGCATTGCTGCATACGCTGCCTGCCATTCTCCGTAACACCACACGACTCTGGCAATGGGTGGAGTGATCATGCTGTCGGCGTGTTGAAGGAGCTTCCTGACGAAGTGCATTTTGCCGGAGCCCGTCGGTCCTGCGATGACGCAGGTGAAGGGATGCTGCCACCGAGGGTCCATGGTTGGAGGTGTATCCGCTGTCGTGGTAACCCGCTCTTGTAAATTTGGTACGAGTGAACTGGAGTGGTGGTGGGCACAACGTCGGTTGTCGTTGTCTGTTCACGTTCAGGGATGATGATGGTGGTGATGGGTTCACTGTGAGGGATGAAATCCGGTGGGTCTTCAGACGTAGTGGATGTACTTGGTGTAAGTGTAGAGCTCGACGTGGCTTGTACACGGGGTGTGGTGGTGATGACTGGGCTCGATTCGACTGGTGCTCTCTGTAGACCGGTTTCGCTGGTGCCTGGTGTTCTCAGTTGGTTAAGTAACGTGCTGACATAGGCTACGTCGTAAAACACACCTGCGTACAACACACTCAGCAGGGTTAACAATAGCACCCCAAAGCCCACTTGTGCTTTGCGCGTTTTGGGAGACGCTGTGTTCAGAGGCAGCTGCTGTTTGTCCATAGCACTGTAGTCGGACGTGGAATGAAGGAGGACGGCAGTGGTGTCTGGCTTTATAGTCGTTTCATCTGGTTGGCCGCGACCCAGGAATTGAAGGAACTGGGCCAACCTTGCCATTTCACGAAATGAAACAGTTTGCCACGTCGAAGTTCCGTTTTCAAAATCTGCTCCACCGTGTAGTAGTCTTGCTGTGTTTTTACAACAGGCTGTAATTCCGTGTCGTAAAACGTCCCCAGCAACGTTTCCCCTTGGAGATCTTCCAGTTCATAGACTCGCCGCTGTCGGGGTAGGCGCCGTTTAATCAGGAAGTGCTCATCGCTCCAGTTGGGCAAGTAACTTTTCTCGAACTTGCCCTTGACTTTACTGATCCGTACAGGGTCCCCGACCTTGTACACCGCCTTCGTCGTTCGCTGCGATGGCCTGGGGTACAAGACACGCCGGACTTGGGCTTCATTGCGTTGGGTCACGGTAATGGGGGCTCTCTCTATACTTCGATGATAGGCTCGATTGTAACCCCTCACCAGTTTCGGGAGAACATCGATGTACCGCCTTGTATTCTTATAGGTGAAATATTTATACATGCGGCCTTTGAATGTCCTGTTGAACCTTTCCACCACGGAAGCCTTGGTCTCGTTGTACGTATGGAAGAAAAACACCTTCTGCTTTCAGAAACTGTTGGAACGGTCTGTTGAGGAATTCCGTGCCTTCGTCGGTTTGCAAATACAAAGGTTTGCGCCCGGTGTTGAAGATGTCTTTGAACGCCGCTATGAGATTTGCCCCCGTTTTCGTCCGGATGGGTACCACCCACGCATACTTGGATAGGATATCGATGCACGTCAAGATATACCGATTCTCATCGTTGTGTTTGGCAAAGGCGCTCATATCGACCAAATCCGCTTGCCACTGGGCATCTATTCCTCCCACGATGACCCGGTTCCGTAGAAAATGGCGACGGACAGATCGATGTAAGGTATAGGTGTCTTGTCTTCTTAACCAATCTCGGACTTGGGCACGTTGTACCCCCTGGGGTTTGGCCGCTCGATAGAGAGCCGACAATGCACTATAGGCCGCCGGACTGTCGGGACTGTAGTATAAGTTATCCAGCACCTTCTCCCAGCGCTTCATGGTGACAAATGATGATGGACCCTGGCTCTATCGTTTATTTATAACGGGTATATCTTGGGCCGGAGTTTCTTTCTTATTTTCTTCGTGGGCTTCCACAGTGGCCATGGTAAATGACCAGTCCAACTCGTCTGATGATCGCTTGATAAGCACTTCATCCACATCTACCACGGCATCTTCCAATGCAGACCATAGATCAGGGTGAAGGGTAAAATGCACTGTACCCCCATCTAGCCGAGCCAATTGAGCAAAGAAGGGCCGCGTCGGATGTACACATCGTGACACAAGTGGATGAGGTCGCCGTCCAGTTCACCAGACAACACCCGTTTGAATTTGGTCCAGCCCTCCCGGGACAGACGAATGTGAGCCGGGCACGGTTGTGTAGGGTCCGCATCACAGACGTATCCCACCTCCTCCATGATATCGACCGTATCCGCATACACGTGCAGGAAAACCTCGGGGGTCAAGCTGAAATACGCAAGTACTATATGATCCGTCATGGTCAGGACGTGAATGGTACCAGATTTCACTGTCTCTCGTATTTATAGGGAGAACCCCGTGAGATCAAAGGATCAGGTGGTCATGTCATTTGGCTGACTGAGTCTAGCCGGGTAATCAATGGCATCGTCGTCGGGTTCATGTAGTTGTTCATGGGGTTCAGCCAGCGCGTC